>JAWQFJ010000852.1:0-22500 GCA_034096865.1 Theodoxus fluviatilis | reverse complement strand
CAAGCCGTGACAAGGGCGCGTCAGGTTTTTGAGTGCAAGCTGAAATACGGCTCTCGAGATCTGCCTACAGTGCACGGTTCGAGCTCTGGGTGTCCCCATTTGCTGAGCTCTCAGGGCGTTCGAGACAACTGCAGGAGCTTAAAGAGTGGTCTGATGCACTGAAAATGAGTCATCATCGCTTGCAAGAATAGTAGTGAGTTTGTGTGGTACTTATTCAAATTACTTTTGATACCATTTTTGACTTTACCCAACACTTACGCTAATCCCATCTGCTCTTGTTCTAATGGCCTCACAAAGTCGTACTTGTGGCACTCTTACTCTACATCTCAATCTTTTGCAGGACCCACTCTCTCATCCATCCTACCTTCTATGACCAGTAATTTTTTAAAACAATTTCTTTGCTGAAAATCAATCATTAGGTAATCTTGATGACTTAAACACTTTATTTTATTGTTCAGAGAAAACAGAACTATAGAGAAACGATTTGATTATAGTTAGACTAAACGAAAAAGTTCATTCGATTAGGCTGAAAGTCTGCGTTGAAACGGTAACAACAATTCAACACGTGAGTCGACTCTCATCGCATCGTGCCTATGGACAAGCGTTGCAAAAGAATGATAATTTGCATGAAATAATGACAGCAAGAGGCAATGCAGCAGATGGAACGCTTTGACAGGCGGAGAAGAGGCGCATGAAGCGCTCATCGCATCCAGACTATTGACAAGCCTTGCAAAAGAAGAAAAAATGTATATAGATCGCAACAGAAAATTAGCGTCAAGGTTTTCGAGAGGTCAATGGTGAAAGAGAGAACGAGATGCACGACCTTTCACTGTACGAGTGTTTTATTAAAAGTCGCTGTTAGTGCAATAGACCCGAAGCTCTGAAGGAGGTAAACAGGGAACATAATTCTTGTTATATAACATTATCTGTGAACACTAAAAAAATAAATTTATATTTTAAAAAACCATACACATTAACCTGATAATATTACAGATGTGATAATCATGGGTATACGCTTGTTGATTTGCTTGTTTTGTCAAATCGTTTGTTCTGTAGTGTATGGTGTTACCGTTATGTAATGTCGCCTTCCACTTCAGCGAGCATGCTCTTGGGCCTTTTTAAATTTAAGGATGGTGGAGGAGAATGCGGTTTACAGGGGGGGGGGGATTGCTATCAGAGTCCAGAATCCAGGACGTCTTACCCAGGCTGTGCCGCAACTATGCGTGTTTAACAAATGGGTCACCCGCGCGACCTTGCCTATTACGAAAGTGTGCAGGACACGTGAGTGTGGTTTCTCTCGACAACGCCATTCATCTGGCGACCTGTTTACTAGATCAGCCACACCCACACACAGACTTGCTAGCCTTGTGTCTCGCCTCAAGCGACACGCTGACATGGGGAAACAGAGCAGCACCCCCACTGCCGGCCTCTTGCAATATGAAGCGCTGTGTTAGCAAGGAAAAGTTTCCGTTTTCCCAACTCAAAGCTCGCTTCTTCAGGCATTGGTGTATATATGCGTGCACAGTTACGCGAATGCGCGCTACGTGCGCGAACTGTCAACAAACCATGTTGCCTCTGTCGTCACTGGTACATGCATTTTTGCGAATTTTTGTGTCATTACCGCTGGACTGTGAATCAGCGAAGTGTCACGTTGGGTTTTTGATTGGTTGGTTGGTAGGTTGGTTGGTTGGTTGGATGGTTGGTTGGTTGGTTGGTTGGTTGGATGGTTGGTTAGTTGGTTGGTTGATCGACCGGTAGGTAGGTCGGTCGTTCAGTTGGTTGGTTAGTTCATGAAGTGGCGTCATCATATCCTAGCGAAGGTCAAGGTTTTATGTATCGACTGATGATCAATGTCTGAGTCTCAAACTGCTTTATTCTTTACCCCCTGGTTTAACCTTGTACTAAAACTCGAGGACAAAACAGTGACAGATAGATAGAATATATACACAGCCAGATTCAAATGTGCTCCCTTACGTAAGTACCAGAGCGGCGTCAGCTCCATCTCCACCCCTTTAGGAGTATTCCAACAATATGCGGCTCCCCTGGTACACGAAATGAGAAATTGAAGGCATTACATCCGTGATGCGTACAGATAGAGTCTAGGTATTTCTGTCTAAACTTTATTTTGGAAGTTACAAGCGCTTTGAACAACATACGAGTGTCCTCTCCTCCTCCTGCTCCTTCTCCTCCTCCTCCTCCTCCTGCTCCTCCTCCTCCTCCTCCTCCTCCTCCTCCTCCTGCTCCTGCTCCTCCTGCTCCTGCTCCTGCTCTTGCTCCTCCTCCTCCTGCTCCTGCTCCTGCTCCTCCTCCTCCTCCTCCACCTCCTCCTGCTCCTGCTCCTCATCCTTTCCCTCCTCCTTCTGCTCCTCCTCCTCCTCCTCCTCCTCCTCCTCCTCCTCCTCCTCCTCCTCCTCCTCCTCCTCCTCCTCCTCCTCCTCCTCCTCCTCCTCCTCCATCTCCTCCACCTCCTGCTTCTCCTCCTCCTCCTCCTCCTCGTCCTCCTCCTCCTCCTCCTCCTCCTCCTCCTCCTCCTCCTCCTCCTCCTCCTCCTCCTCCTCCAGCTCCTCCTCCTCCAGCTCCTTCAGCTCATGTCTTCCTCCAGCTCCTCCTCCTCATTCTCTCTTTTTCACAATTCCTCTCTTCCATGACTTGGCTGCTCGCGCTCGAGTCGATAGGACGTGTGTGCAACAGCTCTGCCCTGCTCACGTTAGTTTACCACAGCCACCACCACAATGCCAGTCGCTGGACTACCAGTTACTCTGGAAACGTTGCTGACATCCTTGTTGGCGATGAGTGAACCTTTCTCTTGGAAAGTACATGTAACAGGCGAGCGTGGGACCACCGTGGTTGTGCTACGCTTTCGAGAGGACAACGGCCGGTGTCGTAGAATATTTCGGAACCAGGATTAATCGGAACCGGTTCTCAAAAATCCTAGGATATTTCGCAACCATTCCGATTTATCCTGGCCCTGGAGGCAGGATATTTCGGAACCACCAGGATATTTCGGAACCACCTTCTAGATGCTTTCGTATGATTTTCTGAGTTTCTAGAAGGTTTCAAATCAGAGTGAAACAAACTACTACGCTAACAAAGAACAATTTACCTTGACCAAACGATGTTTAATATACGTTGTTTTATTAAAGATGCTCAAGCAGCTACAGACTGCTTTTTACGTACGAGTAATAATACATAAAGATTTGTACAGAACCTGTTGTTAAACTCCTTCTGGATTCTAATTCACCTTGTCACATTTGTGTATACGGTTATACATTATTAACTCTCTCTCTCTCTCTCTCTCTCTCTCTCTCTCTCTCTCTCTCTCTCCACCAACTACTATGATAGAATACATGGAGCCTTGTGCAGAGGGAGGGGAGAATGAGCTTAACATTAAGATAACAGAAGAAGAAATTGCATCTGCAATTGAGCAGTTAAAAATGCACAAGGCCTCTGGATCGGACAGAGTATTAGCGGAAATGTTAAAGTCTTCTACTAGCCTGCTGGTCCCTTACCTAAAAACTTTGTTAAATGTCATTTTTGATAGTGGTTTGTTCCCTAGCATCTGGTGAGAATCAATAGTTGTTCCAATATACAAACAAGGTAACCGGGATGACCCAAATAATTATAGAGGTATATCCTTAACAAGTGCATTGAGTAAGGTTTTTCTACATATTCTGAATTATCGATTACAAGAGTGGACGGAAGATCATGAACTAATAGCAGAGGAGCAAGCTGGTTTTCGGAGAGGATACAGTACAGTTGACAATATGTTTTGTATTTTGAGAAATAAGGGTATCCATGGGAAAATGTTGCAAATATTGAAGTCCATGTATTATTGTGTAAGGAGCTGTGTGCAGCCCAGAAGGGCACACGGAATACTTTGAATGTACCTCGGGGCTGAAGCAGGGCTGTAAATGTTCGCCGAGCCTTTTTTCTTACGTGGTAGGGGAGATGGCAAAAGTAGTGGCCGAAAAGGGTAAACATGGTATTCAACTATTTCCTGTTGTCACAGCAGTATATCTCCTCCTGTTTGCCGATGATGTCGTAGTCCTTTCAGATACATCCATGGGCCTACAGAACCAGCTAGACAATCTAAAAAGTTCAGCAGAGGCTGTTGGTCTGAGTATTAACATGTCAAAGTCTAAAATTATGGTGTTTCGTTTGGGAGGCCATCTGGCAGCTCATGAACGCTGGCATATAGGAGGAGAGAAGCTGGAAGTAGTAAATGAATACACCTATCTGGGATACAAATTTTCTACTAAACTGTCTCACAATGTTACACAAGCAAATCTGTCAATCAAAGGAAAAGCTGCTGTGGTACAGGCCATGATACCCTTGAAAAGACTGATGTGTACATCACCAAGTGTCATCTTCAGGGTATTCGATGTTCAAATTCAGCCAATTTTGCTTTACGGAGCAGAGGTTTGGGGCGTGCACAGTTGTGAAGAGATTGAGAGAGTTCACCTGTACATGATAAAAGGTTTTCTCAACGTGTCAAATAGAACTCCTAACTTGATGACTTATGGCGACACAGGTCGCTATCCATTGTACATCGGAGCTATTCTACGCTGTATGAAATATTGGCTGCGGATACTGAAGATGGATGAAAAAAGATACCCCAAAAAGATATACCAAATGATGATTGGTACAACTAATTCAAATGATTGTTGGGCAACTAAGATAAAGAATATACTGTTTGAGTATGAGTTCCACGATATTTGGAGACGACAGGAAGTCCACGAAGAAAACGCTTTCATTAAGGAATTAAAGCGTAGGCTGATCTGTCGTTATACGGAACGTTGGGATGCTACGTTGCAAACAAGTGAGAGATATATTCATTTTATAAAGTATTCAAATGTAGTCATAAGTTGGAACAATATCTCTATGATCTGGACAAACCTATTTTTAGGGACCTGTACATACGATTTCGTTTAGGCATCAGTGAACTATCTGTACATCGATATAGATTCAATGAACCAACTGCAGGTACGTTGATGTGTCCTAGTTGCAATGAAAACCACGAAGATGAACTACATTTCCTATTTGTGTGTCCAGCCTATGAAGATATTAGAATGAAATATTTAAACTTTTGTTTTGTGCTAACTATGCAGGAAAGTCTGATTATGTGCTTTTCAAATATTGAAAGAGAAAGATTAAGGTATGTGAGCTCATACTTACTCCATGCGTTTAAGAGAAGGAGGTCTACATCGTGAAATGTGATATTTATATACTCGTGATACTGAGTCCTTGTAATAAGCCGAAGGTCAAGGGAGTACTTGCCGAAGGTCTATACAATAAAAAGTTCGTTCGTTCGTTCGTTCTCTCCACCAACTGGTATAGAAGTGTTTCTGATACCGAGGCGGTGAGCTACCATAAGGTCATACCTGCGACGATGTATGAATATGCTATTCATGCCATTTCGATGGCCGTAATATAATATCTATTTTAACATTCCTGTACATATGAATATCTGAATGTTTTAACCTGATGTATGTCCATTATGGCCAAACTTGGTTTTAGGCCGAGATCAAATCCCTCCCCCCCCCCTCTCTCTCTCTCTCTCTCTCTTTCTCTCTCTCTCTCTCTCTTCTCTCCTCTCCTCTCCTCTCTCTCTCTCTCTCTCTCTCTCTCTCTCTCTCTCTCTCTCTCTCTAATGGGCTAATTCATTGAAAGTAGGCTGGCTTTCATGCGTTTAATAATAATAATAATAATAATAATAATAATAATAATAATAATAATAATAATAATAGTAATGCATAGCATTTGTATAGCGCACTTCTGTACAACTCAATGCGCTGACATAACCACATTCACACGCAGACATTCATCAGCAAGCTTACCAACATAATACAACACATAATACAACTTACAGACCTGAGAATGGATACAACAACATACATGATCATGAGAAAAAACCTACAATCAAGCAAAAGCCAGTCGAAACATGTGAGTCTTCATTTGCGACTTAAAAATAGGTAACGTGGGTGCGTCACGCAGGCCAGTCGGCAGCGAGTTCAAGACAGAGGGGGCATTGAAACTAAAACTACGATCACCAAAAGAGTTTGCACTACGTTTTGGAATTTTGAGAAGCTTTTCATTAGTTGAGAAGAGATTTATTGCACAACCTCAGCAAAGTGTGAGAAACTCTTCACAATCTGTTTACAAAAAGTCGTAAACTTTAAAAAAAGTGTGTGTGTATGTGTGCGTGTGTGTGTGTGTATGTATGTATGTGTGTGTGCGTGTGCGTGTGCATATGCGTGTGAGTGTGTGTGTGTGTGTGTATGTGTGTGCGCGCGCACGCGCGCGCGTGTGTGTGTCGGTGGGTGGGTATGGGGGGAGGTGTCTGTGTGTGTGTGTGCGCATGTATGTGTGCGTGCGTGTGTGAGCGCGCGTGTGTATATGCGTGTGCGTGCGTGCGTGTGTATACGTGTGTGTGCGCGCGGGTGTGTGTGTGTGAGTGCGTGCGTGTGCGTGTGTCTGAGTGTGTGTGTCTGAGCGTGTGCATGCGTGCGTGCGTGCGTGCGTGTGTGTGTGTGTGTGTGTGAGGGAAGGAAAATGCCAGCACAAACACAAGCAATTCTACACAATTCTTTAGCTACCCATAGTCTACAAATTCCCTTCACATTCTTCCGCAACAGAACACTTGTTTGCCACAGGCGTGGGAAAACTCACGCGCTGGAGTACAGTGAGTTGTAACTCAGTAAATTTTGACACGGAATGATGCAGACAGAATATTAGTGAAGCCATGTGGGCCTTCTGTGCGTGAATTTGTAATTCATAAACAAGGTCATAAACAGGTAGGTGAGAAGAGATTTATTGCACAATCTCAACAAAGTGTGAGAAACTCTTCACAATGGGTTTAGAAAAAGTCGTAAACTAAAATCAAAGTGTGTGTGTGTATGTGTGTGTGTGCACGTATGTATGTGTGTGTGCTTGTGCATGTGCGTGTGAGTGTGTGTGTGCGTGTGTGTGTGTATGTGTGTGCGCGCGCACGCGCGCGTGCGTGTGTGTCGGTGGGTGGGTATGGGGGGGAGGTGTCTGTGTGTGTGCGTGCGTATGTATGTGTGCGTGCGTGTGTGAGCGCGCGCGTGTGTATGCGTGTGCGTGCGTGCGTGTGTATACGTGTGTGTGCGCGCGGGTTTGTGTGTGTGAGTGCGTGCGTGTGCGTGTGTCTGAGTGTGTGTGTCTGAGCGTGTGCATGCGTGCGTGCGTGCGTGCGTGTGTGTGTGTGTGTGTGAGGGAAGGAAAATGCAAGCACAAACACAAGCAATTCTACACAATTCTTTAGCTACCCATAGTCTACAAATTCCCTTCACATTCTTCCGCAACAGAACACTTGTTTGCCACAGGCGTGGGAAAACTCACGCGCTGGAGTACAGTGAGTTGTGGGCTAATGACCTTCTAGTACTGAGTTCTAGACGGTTTCGAAATATCCTGGTGGTTCCGAAACATCCTGCCACCAGGGCCAGGATAAATCGGAATGGTTCCAAAATATCCTTTCACCAGGGCCAGGATAAATCGGAATGTTTCCGATTTGTCCGGTTCCGAAATATCCTGTGACACCGGTGGCCTGGACATTAGATAATTTCGTTCGTTCGTTCGATCTGCAGATAGACTTTTCGCGTTCGTCTACGCGCCGCGCCCGACTTCCCATTACTGGTGACCAGTACTGATGAAATGTACATTATGTTGCGTGCCAAACGCGTTCTCTACCATATCTTGTAATGGGCCGGACTGGCCTATACAATAAACTTTCAGTTCAGTTCAGTTTCCTTTCACGTGTTGTTCCTTTCCGTGACCCTCCGCCCCCCCCCCCCCCCCCTCCCCATCTCCTATTTTGTTTCTCCTCTCCTTCCCCCCTTACTTTACCCCATCGAAAATACACGAGCATGCTTGGTCTTTCAGAGCATGATTTATGATTAAGGCTCGCCATAACAGTTTTGAATTGATCATTTTTTGTGATTGCGAAGGCAGCAGGGGCGGATTATGGGGGGGTTCCTGGGATCCCGGAACCCCCCCCCCCCCTGCCCCCCCCCCCCAAAAAAAAAGGACAAAAAAAAATTAAGAATAATAAAATAATAATAAAAAAGTGTTCAATCTCTCTCTCCAAACCATGAAAAAAAATTGTACCCGACGTAAAACGAGCCATGCAAATATCAATAATCTTATTTCTAAGTAGTCTTTTATTTGAACAAGAATGCGGTAAAAAGAAGCACGCAAAAAGAGTAATTTCCCTTGGTTTTGAATGCCTGCGAGCCGACGAATCGATCAAAGATGCCGAAGCGGCGCCCGCTCAGCGTCACAGATGCCGAGGGCTCTAAGAGAATTTCATTATTTTTTCAATCGCAGCAGTCTGGTGCAACAGGTGAGCATTTTTTCATGTATTTTTCATCGTTTTAGCAGGCAATACGAACCCGATAGTATAGGTACGTGAGAAAGACGTGTGGGAACGCCGCTGCGCGCTCTCTCTCGCTTGTGACCTATTTTGGCTTCACGCACAGCGGGTCTACTCTTGTTGTGGCTACGTGTTTTGTTCTGCAAATAAAGGCCTATGACAAGAACAGACTTTTCAGTCACGTAGTTCAGATTTTCCCCTGCATGCTGATATTTTGTTGATCACTGTGCGTTACGTGACTGAGAGCTGAGTTGCGGCTTTTAAAAAATTTGTGTCTTCTAAAGTCGTCGAATTTGCATCGAAGGTGAGATTATAATATCTTTGTAATTGTTTATAGTTAAAGATAAATCATTTCTGAATATGTGTAGGCTGTTTGTATCGACCATATCTCGTCGACAACTAGAGATTTTCGATCTACCATTGAGTCACTGAATTTTCAAACCATGCGTCTTTGTCCAAAATCATGGCTGATTCACTCCTTTTTCGAGAATATTTTATAATCAAACAGAATCATTCATATTGCTAATAACGATCGAGTATTCATGTGATCCTGAATACTTCACAATTATTTCACAAGTGTTTGATTGCTAAAACTTTGTCAGTAGCTTGTAACTTTACATTCAAATCTGCTTCACCTGCATGGTCAGTCAGAACTAAGTGCGGTCACGTGACACGGCCGTGACATCTGATTGGCTCATATGTAGGTGTGGTGCTATTCGGAGGTGTTTTATTCACAGGTTTCACTGTAATTCAATCTTTTTAAAAATTCTTACTTTTTAAACATAATACAAGATTTAGGATCTTTTAATAAGCTTTCTGTAGATATCTTTCTTTTTCTTGTAGCTGCAAAATTAAGATAGTTATGCCCATTTTTGTACTCGAGCAAGGTCAATTTGGTCACAACATTTCTTCTTTGGTATCATGATGCGTTTTTATTCATTTAAAAAATCGTAACATTTAAAGTAAACAACGTGTAGCAATAACATTTATATCAATGAAAAGATCTTTTTAAGATCTTTCCAGTGATATAAGTTTTATTGTTATCTGTAAAAGTTTTTTTTTCTCACATACCTAGATAGTAATCAGATTGATCAACATCACCTGTGACCACAGTGCGGGCCGCTTGTTTTAGGTTTGGCAGATTATGAGATAATATTATATGTTTAGAAATTCAAGTCCATTAGGCCTACACCTTTTTAAATTTTATTTTCCGGTTTGAACAAACAGCGACCTCATCCAGACATGAAGAATCAGGAGCTGAAACAGCAGTTGACTTGGATGCAAATGTGGTTTGCGGCCTTCCCACAGAACCGGAGCTCGAGGTAGGCCTATTGCACGCACCTTCTTTCTCTCAGACTCCGAGTCTCGTTCGCCGTGGCTGTATGCATGAGCATAGATATCACACTGAAATTGAATTTAAAGGTAACACGTTTGTGGAGAAATAAAATGGATTGATATGTGTGTGATAAGGTTCCTTAGTCTAATAATAAATGTGTCCTTTTATGCAGTGTTCTGTAGAGCCAGTCCCACTTCCAGACTCTGTTTCCGAAGATCAGACGCCGTGTAGCAGCGGGGATAGTAGACCGTCACCAAGCTGTTCTCGGAATCTGCCTACGGTGTCAGAATCTCATTTGTCGACTGGTGGTAAGGGAGGTTTTGCATTTGATTAGGCTACACTCAATCTTAACTGAAATTCAAAACTAAATTGCAACTTGAACAATAAAGTAAGACTAAGTACTAACGTACAAACATGAAACACACCCCTGGACAGTGATGCAATGTTCATTCAGTAATAGTTATACCAACGGCCCTGTTTCATGTAAGAATGTGGTTATAATAAGACGAAAACAAATGAGGAGGAAGAGACTGGCTGGTTTGTTGTAGTTGGCTGTTGTTAATCTGTGATCACTACCAAAATATAATATAATATTATTAAGTTATTAAGACCACGCTTTTACTGAATGATAGCACAGAAACAGTAGGTACCTACTGTTGTAGTCGCACATTGTCTTTAACTTTAAGACTTATTCAGTAAAGCTTAGATTTGATTTTCATCATAGTTTTATACTGTTTTTCAGGCAAGTCTCAAGTTGACATCGCGAAGAGCTTGGATTCTGAAGAACCCTGGTCAGACCAAATGAAGCTGGACATTTTGACAAACCACTGGAAACCAACTAGTGCAAAGCATGTATTTCCCATCACTTTTCTTATGAATAAGCAAAGACGGTTTCAGTTTGAGTGGCTCGAGACCTTCAGGTGGCTCTGTTATTCACCTTCAGAGGATGGTGCATATTGTACAGCGTGTGTTTGTTTTCCAATGCGTGATGACCTCGGATATTTCGTGAAGAAGCCATTCCAGAACTGGACCAAGGCAAGTGACCAGATGAAAAAACACCAGATGAAAGATTACCATAAAGATGCCATGATCAAGGCTGAGTCGTTCATTGAAAACATGAAAGATCCAGCCAAAGCGATTGATGCCAGGGTGAATGAAACCCACATCCAGAGGATCAAGGACAATAGAGCCGTTCTGAAGAGTGTCGTTGACACAGTCATTCTCTGTGGCAGGCAGGGTCTTCCATTACGAGGCCATAGGGATGATGGATTGTTGGAAGACGAAAACCACAGCAACTTCAACGCGCTAATCCGCTTTCGCATTGATTCCGGAGATACAGTTCTTCAGCAACATTTAGAATCCTCTCATTCTGGTTCAGGTCATGCAACATACATCAGCAAGACCACTCAAAACAACATCATAGAATTGATTGGGGACTACATCAGGGACAAGTTGTTGGCAGAAGTCAAAGAAGCAAACCATTTTTCACTTCTTGCCGATGAAGTGTGTGACACAGCCAACTGGGAGCAGCTTGCGGTTGTTTTGCGCTTTGTGGACTCGTCCGATGTCATACGGGAAGAGTTTCTAGCCTTTGTTCCTTGTGAACAAATCACAGGTGAAGCACTCACAGAAAAGCTCCTTTGTTGCCTTGAAGACTGGGGTCTGCAAGTTGAAGACATCAGGGGGCAGGGATATGATGGTGGATCCAACATGGCCGGCAAATTCAAAGGGGTGCAGGCTAGAATCACTGAGCTGAATGATAAGGCCGTTTATTTCCACTGCGCGGCTCACTGCCTGAATTTGTGCATCGTGAAGGCATGCGGCGTCCAGAGCATCCGCAACATGTTCGGGACAATGAGGGAACTCTCACTCTTCTTCTCTTTGTCTCCAAAGAGGCAGCGCTTCTTGGAGGAAATCTTGGAGGCTTGTGATATCACCAACAAGCGAAAACTTGTAGACTTATGTCGGACCCGATGGATTGAAACGCACAATGCGTTCGAAACCCTGACCAACCTGTTCCCATACGTGTACCGTTGCTTGGGTGACATGGAGGACAAAAGCGAGGACTGGGACAGTGACACCCTGACGAAGTGCCGAGGACTGAGATCAGCAATCGCAAGCAGTTGTTTCATGGTGTCATTTGTGGTCACAAGAAACTGTCTCAAATACATCAAACCTCTCTCAGTGAGCCTGCAGAAGAAAACACGGGACATCGTTGAAGCCTATGCGGACATTGAAGGAACAGCCAGTGCTCTGGCTGATCTTCGAGGCAACCTGGATGACGTCTTCACAACTTGGTTCACTCAGGCAGAGGAGCTTGCAGAAAGCGTCCATGAAAATGTGACAATGCCGAGGACAGCGTGCTCACAGACACACAGGTCTAACCAACCAGCTGGCACAGCTGAGGAATATTTTCGTCGAAGTGTTGCGGCCCCCTTCTTAGATCATCTTATTGTTGAGTTTGGGAGCCGTTTTCAGAACGCTGGGTTGGTCCATGGTGGACTAATGCTCGTCGCAGACCAAGCTGCTGGTGTTGCGAATGCATGCAAGGTCCCTGACGGCATTACGTGCTTGGCAAACAAGTGGGCAGCTGACCTACCAGATCCTGATGAAATTCCAGCAGAGTTCCATCGCTGGTGCGTCAAGTGGAAAGGACAGACAGCACAACCATGCCCTTCAACAGTGGCTGCCTCTCTACAGCATTGCAACAGAAACTTCTTCCCGAACATTCATGTCCTACTTCGACTCCTGGCAACGCTTCCCGTCACCACTGCTGAATGTGAGAGGTCGATCAGCGGTCTTAAATTATTAAAGACCAGCTTACGGTCAGCTATGACCAATCAGCGCTTAAATGGCCTGGCGCTAATGCGGCTTCACAGAAACATCACAGTGGACTCATGGGCCATAGTTGACGCCTTTGGACGAAAGTTCAAGACCAGGATGGCGACGCAGCTCCCGCGTCAACTTTTGCAGTCTGACTGCTGAATCACTGACAACCGGTAGGGTGATTATTTCGTTGTATTAAGCAGATAACGGGTGAACAGGTGCATTGCTAATTTAGTTACTTTAAAGTGACTTGGAACCCCCCCCCTGGCAAGGTCATAATCCGCCCCTGGGCAGACGTGATCTTACATTTTCGCTGCAGTAAACCGATCCGTGCATACACCGAGTGAAAACATAGATCGAGGCGTGTAGTTGTCTGTCAAGTCCAGGGTCTCAGATAGAAACGGTTGTGTTTTATATTCAATGTCTTTTGATGGCGTTGTCTTGCTGGAATCTTCTCTCTTGTCTGCACTGGCTTACTGTGATGAACAGTCGCTCTGTGAAGGAGTCTCACGAGTTGAACGTGACTTGACTTGAGGCCAATTCTTTCAGGCACCCCCCTCATCAGCTGAAACTCGTGGCCAAAGCTGTCATGGTTTACTCTAATAGCTCGACCACTGGCGCCCCAAACCAGAGGTGCATGGTTGCATAATTACTGTGCATGCACAACACAAGCAGGAGGTGTGTGCAATGTAGACCTTGTGGGAGAAAAAGTTCATGTTTGTGAATGCATTAACATCCATTCCTGTGGGAAACTGTGACATTGGTTCATATATATGCAAATCTATTGCAGAGGTCTGCAGATGTCTTGTTCTAAGAATGTGCATGTGGGTGGGGTGGGGTGGAGTGGGGTTGATGGGTGGTGGGGCAGTAGGATGAGGGAGGGGCAGGATGAAGGGTGTGTGGGGAGATGAGGGAGTTTCCAGTGTTGTTGTTGTTGTTGTTGTTGTTGTTGTTTTTGTTTTGTTTTGTTTTGTTTTGTGTGTGTGTGTTGTCTTAAGCTTTTTTCCTCTTTACTCGGCGCTACTTGTTTTGTGACTTGTGTTGTAAGATATTGTGGTAAATAAAGAATTTAAATTTAAAAAAAACTTTTAAAAATCCATTCCTGTATGCCCGCCCTGGCTGATTTTTTCCCCAGCAATGGAATACAATCGGAAAAAGAGGAAAGAAAAACAGAGAAAAAAGAATCACACACAAAAAGTGTCAGCTTTCACTCTGGAATGTATGAAATCCATTCAACACAAACTATGTATGCATTTAATTTACATAAAAGGAAAGGAAATTAGTGTAAGAATGATTTCAATGGAAGGTTGGAATGTGAAAGGGATAATGAAGGTGGTGGGTGTTCAAAGATGACATAAGAAGAGCATGTGAAAAGGTTGTGAGAAGTCGCCCTGGCTATATGGTCGGCACATGTGGAGGTTCAAAAGTAAACTTTTGTGTTATTCTTCCTCTGAAACCATAAATGCTGCAAAAAGCTGCCATTCACTGGAACAATGTAGCAACTTATATACCCGATAACTTAAATTTTGCGACTGAAATTAACACAGCTTTCTCCTGCACATAATCAAACTAAATACATATGAATTCCTGTTTTCAGTGGATTGGCCTCATGACGATGATGTTTCTACCGTAGGCTACTTGCTGAGATGCAGATGTCGCACAATATTCAAACTGACGGGTGGAATAGACATAATGGCGTCAGACTCCGCTACTCTCCTTCGTACTATGATGCCACAACATGACTGATAATATCACGCAGGGATGTCATACAAGCAGCACCTACGTCTGCAAGATGACAGCTTCCCGTCATTATTTGTCAATGTGCTTTATGTCCACATGTACATAGCTACTTTCTGCCCCGCATCCTAGCTTTCGTGTGCCGTGAGTGTATGAGAAGAAACTGGCATTTTTAATGCAGTGATTTTTCCCCCCAATCAGGACTGGCATATTTGGGTAAATGGGACTGACCTGTTCTGAAAAAACTAGGGTTAAGTCGCCGAGGCACTTAGCTGTATGACTAAGGAAGTGTGGATGGAGTCTACCCAAGGTGAAATACATGTTTGATTATTTCCGATTGTTAAAACAATTTTGTATCACATATTGTTAGAAATTTTCACAATTTCGCTTAGAAATGTATTTTTATATACTTTTATTTGTCATTGTGTCAACTGCTTAAATTGTTTTGTATATATTGTGTTATTCAAACTTTAAAAGTAATTTTTCTCGAAAGTTTTCTCCGGATCTACAATCTTTACAAGATATTCTAACATATGTTATATCAAATTAAAGGAATTTCAATAAACTTTCCTGCAGTGTTTTTTCTTGGTTTTCACAGAGCAGGGCGCACTTGTGGTGAATGAACAATTGATTCCTGTTAACAATTTACGAGCTGTGCATCGCATGAAAGAAAACGTTGAAAAAATGTTTTCTAATTTCATCAGTTAAATTTAACATTTAACGGGTCTCTATCTACTGTAAAAGCTATGGTATCCATCGTAAATCATACTTTTGAGCTCATCTTTCATTTACGAGATTCGGTGATAACATTTCTTGATTATACAAAATCAAAAGGCCTCTCCACAAAATGTTAGCCAATAGCCCAACAGATCTTTCAGTCGTTAGAGGATGAAGTGATCGTTAAAACGATTTCCTGTAATCATGCATTTCGCGGGTATTGAAAACGAATAGTGCACGCTTAAAACGAATTAGACGTTGACTTAACCGAGAACGAATAACCTAAAATTTGTGTGGTGGAATTCTGGATGATTTAATCATTGTCGTCGTGACAAAAATTGACGTTCATCACAATCATTAAGGAGCGAAGAAACGGTTTTTTTGTGTGGTCATCTGTGGATTGGATGGAATGACTTACGAGGCTCCCCATTAGGACAAAAGGAGGAAACGCGTGAGGAAGAGCCATTCTGCTGCCACCGAGGAAGAAGCGCCATTGATTTCCACTAACACCGATTGAAAACGCCAGCCTGCAAAAACATAGTTGGACTACTGACACTGATTTTCAACCTGGCGCTCTGTGGCAGAGTGGATAGCACGCTCGACTTGTGGTCGCTTGTGGCTTGTGAGTGCGGCGTTCGCAGCTGCACGGTTCCCAGAACCTTGAACAAGCTGCTTAATTTACACGGCTTCTCTCCCCCCAGGGATAAAGCCAGGTTCCTGAGAAGGCAACGATGGAAAACTGAAGTGTGGTTATTCCTTGTATGCGGGCATGAACAAGCATCAGGTTGGAATGCTTACCGAGTAGTGACATTGGCGATGGTACCTGATTGTGTGCGTCTTGTATGTCACTGATTGTAGGCAGGTGCCAGTGAGGGATTGACCCAGCGGCCCGGTGATTAGGGGGTAAAGCGTGAAGCGGTTTGAGCCCAAGACGTAGGTGATAAGTCGTCGCTATATAAATCACACTTTTACCCTCTAAAAAAATGTTAACTCTAATGCCATGAAGAACAAGGAGAAGCATCGCGGCACTTCGTCTTCATTCACATTCATGGCTGTCGTAAAACACCCAGTCTCTTTATGAATTCATTTCCTGGAGCCACTTTGGTCAAAATTCGTTCTCTTGTGGCGTTCGGCTGTTACATCAACAGGAGTGGTTTTGCCTGTGCAGAACGTTCGCAATGGTGCTGTATGTAACACTAGACAGTGATGAGATATGTCAATTCATGATTCTAACTATTAAAAAAACTTTTCTCCCCAAAACAACTTGTCTCTAATTCATCTTTTTTTAAAATGAAGATCATTGTTGTTGCTTTCCGTATTTTATAGAATTTGTTCCTGCTA
Organism: Theodoxus fluviatilis; assembly: GCA_034096865.1. Lineage (NCBI taxonomy): Eukaryota > Metazoa > Mollusca > Gastropoda > Cycloneritida > Neritidae > Theodoxus > Theodoxus fluviatilis. The sequence continues at coordinate 6,151 of JAWQFJ010000852.1, read as the reverse complement.
TGAAAAGACGGAGGAGGAGGAGCTGGAGCAGGAGGAGGAGCAGGAGCTGGAGCAGGAGGAGGAGCAGGAGCTGGAGCAGGAGCTGGAGCAGGAGGAGGAGCAGGAGCTGGAGGAGGAGATGCAGGAGAAGAAGGACATGGAACCAGGGGAGCAAGAGGAGGAGGAAGAGCTGGAGCAGGAGGAGGAGCAGGAGCTGAAGGAAGAGCAGGAGCTGGAGGAGGAGGTGCAGGAGGAGAAGGACATGGAACCGGGGGAGCAAGAGGAGGAGGAAGAGCGGGAGCCGGAGGAGGAGCTGGAGGAGGAGAAGCAGGAGCTGGAGGAGAAGGAGCAGGAGGAGGAGCAGGAGGAGGAGAAAAAGCAGGAGCTGGAGGAGGAGGAGAAGCAGGAAATGAAGGAGAAGCAGAAGCTGGAGGAGAAACAGGAGCAAGAGGGGGAGCAGGAGGAGGAGGAGGAGGAGGAGAAGCAGCAGGAGGAGGAGCAGGAGGAGGACGAAGAGCAGGAGCTGGAGGTAGAGCAGGAGGTGGAGGAGGAGCTGGAGAAGGAGCAGGAGGAGGAGCAGGAGGAGGAGCAGGAGGAGGAGCAGGAGGAGAAGCAGGAGGAGGAGCAGGAGGAGAAGCAGGAGCTGGAGAGGAAGCAGGAGGAGGAGCAGGAGGAAGAGCAAGAGGAGGAGGAGGAGCAGGAGCTGGAGAAGAAGCAGGAGCTGGAGGGCGAGCAGGAGCAGGAGGAGGAGGAGCAGGAGCTGGAGGAGCAGGAGTTGAAGGAGGAGGAGGGGCAATGGAGGAGAAGCAAACGAAACTGGAGGAGCAGGGAGGGTACCAGCAGGAGAATGAGGAGCAAAGGCAGGTGCAGAAGGGGACGGATCATAAGTAGAAAAACTCAGGTGACTACATGATAGGAAGGCCGAGCAGAAGCATGAGCAGGAGAAGCAGGTATGAAGGAGGAAATGGGAAGCACTCCTGGTGGGCGGCGGAGGCGAATCGGATCAGGCCCTCAAACTAACCATTGGTCACAGTGACATCGTCTTCTCTCAGTCTGTTAGAAACTTAGGCGTCATGTTTGACGATGACCTGTCAATGAGAGCTCATATCAACAGAGTCTGTCAGTTAGCATATTATGAGTTAAGGAAAATTAGTACCATTCGTCATTATCTTTCTCAGCAGGCCACCAAAACGCTCATCACATCACTTGTTCTGTCTCGTCTCGAATATGAAAACTCTCTTCTCGCTGGCATCCCTGACACTCTGCTTATCAAACTCCAGAAAGTTTAGAATTGCGCTGCTAGGCTAGGTTTTCGATGTCCCAAGCGTACCCATGTCTCATCACTCCTACATACACTTCATTGGCTCCCCATCTCTCAGAGAATAGATTATAAATTTGCTACTTTGTGCTTCAAGGCCACCAACAACACCGCACCACACGATCTTACAGAAATTCTAACAGTCTACACGCCTTCCAGATCTCTACGCTCAGCTGCTGACTCTAGAATACTTAAGGTCCCCCGCCGTAACAAGAAAACTCAAGGACAGCGTGCCTTCTCCTATATTGGACCTGTAACCTGGAATAGTCTCCCTCTCTCACTCCGTCATTCTGACACTCTCCCCCAGTTCAAAAGTGCTCTAAAGACCCACCTCTTCCGATCCGCCTTTTCCCGCTGAGCTGCTTCGCCTTACGTGACCTGGCCTGCAAGTGCTGTGTATATTGTATAGTTTGTTCTATTGGACTTTAGTTTTTGTTTTGTTTATGTGTGTAGTGTGTGTTTTTGTAGGAATGTGGTGTTGCGCGGTTGTATGAGTGTTGATTCGTTGGATTGTAAACGCCATGAGCTTGCCTGTCAAAGGAAGGTATGTGCGTAAATAAACTATATTATTATTATTATTATTATTATTATTATTATTATTATTATTATTATTATTATTATTATTATTATTTATTAAAAGAGCTGATACATAGCAAGGGTGGACAAAGACCATTTAGGTACCTTTTAGAATCCTTTGCTCTGGGCATCCCCTGGGATGCCTCATGGACAGAGGCATTCTGTTGCTCGGGTTGCACCCTTTCCTTCTTCTTTTTCAGCATTTTAAAGTACTCATGCTGAGGCGGAGGATATGGAGGCGGAGGAGGAGGAGGAGATGAAGACAGCGGAGGAGGAGACGGAGAGGTAGGGAGTCAGTGAGGATCTACGCTGAGGGCGGCGTAGGCATGATGAGTGCTGGGAGGAGTTGGGCAGGAGGGGAGGGGGATAGGGGCGGGGAGGGGGTGAGGGGGAAACGTGATGCAGTGGGCTGAGGCTGGTAAGGCGGTGCTTGCGTAAGTGCTTTTGCTGCGTTGGGGAGGCGGGCGGAGGGAGTAGGCGAGTAGGTATGAGGATGATGGGTAAAGTAGGCGGCGTGTGGATGAGGAGGAGTCGCGATTATGGATGCAGTAGGCAGCGGAGGGACTTTTATCTCTGCTCTTCATTGCCTATTTCCTTTTCGTCGGCCGGTTGTTAAGGATTTCGTCTTTTTTCACCTCTACTTCTGGCTTCCCTTGTCATGCTTTTGCCTTCAGGATTGCTTTGTCCGTCGGGTCTTCGTTCGGTTCTTCCTTCGTGTGCGGTCTTTTCTTCCGTACTGCTCTGCAGCTGTCGTCCTTATCTTACTTCGGCCTCGGACTTTCTTCTGCGGAGCAACGAACCCTACCACTTCTTGTAACAACAATGTCCCCAAGGCTAAACGGTTTCTCCACAATAGTAAATCCAGGCTTGGGCGGCGACTGTTTTGGCGTCTACATTCCAGGGCTCACTTGTCGTCCAATCACGATTCATTGAAACACTACCTACCCATAAATCGTGTTAATATATGCAAGCGTGCCCTACCTTCTTTGGCGGAGACCACGAGCACCAAAAACAATGCTTTGTTCTTAGGTCCCGGCGTGTGCCTTTTCTGCTGTACTTCTAAATAGCACTAATCTTCTCTCACAACAACAAACAATATTTTGCTCAGTCGGTCACCCTCGACAGCTTTCAGGTGTGAGTACGTACATGCAGGGCAGCTTCCTGACCTTAAATCAAGATACGTCTTTTTCTTGCTGGTTCTTCGCCCAAGACTTTTTTTGCCAAGCGTCTTCTGGCAAAAACACCCGTTATTATTGGTAATTTGCCTGTCATTCAGTCGGTGCCTTGTTCGTGATTGCTCTCCTTGAATGCGGCTCAAAATCGCCATGTTCCCAGGCCCCTGGTGATTATGCTTATGTGTGTGCAAACTTTTGCTGGGACTCGTCTGTTAAAGGGTGGTGATTCCTTTTGCTCCTCCTGCCTCCTCACCTTCCATCCTCTCACTCCTCCTCCTCTCCTCCTCTCCTTCCTTGCCCTCCTCCTACCTCCATACCAGGTCCTCACCAACTCTCTACGCTCCTTCAACTCCTCTCATCCTGCCGCTCCTTCTAACGTCCTCCTCCTTCCCCCTCCCTCTCTCCCTTCACCCCCCCGGAACCACTTCCATCCTCCGTCTTTCAATCTTATTCGTGGTCTACACCAGACGTCCTCGCTACTCCTCCACTAGCTTAGAACGCATGGGAGTACGGAGATGCCCTGACTCCTACGCCCCATAGACTATCTTTTCATGTTGTACTTCCTTCAGTATTCTGTAGTTATTCTGTATTTTTCCTTCAACTTTGTCTGCATCCCCTCCGTTTGTCTCCCTCACTTAACTTCCTTGTATTTTCTCTTTGTACTAGTGCGCGCGCTCTCAATTTTCGTGTACTGTTTCCTTTTGCTATTCTATCATTCCTGTGTCTTATGGTGTTCCACTGTCTATTTGGTCTCTCTTACTGATTGTTTGATCTTTTCCTCTATCCTTTGTTCGTTCACTTCTATTACTTATTTATTCTGCGTCCTTTGATCCTTGTCTCTCCTTCTCTCCTTCCTTTTATTATTTTTTTTCCTTTGTGTGCCCCCTTCGCTCTTTCTTCCGTCTACCCTTCGGTAGCCTTTTTCCGCTTATTTCCTTCCGTCTCATCACATAAGGTGTTAGTTTCTTCTCCTCTCTATTCGCTATCTCTTTTCCCTGTTTCGACCCTTATCGGGAACAATCTCACCTTCCTGCCCTCTGTTCCCCCTTCTTTCCACTATTCCTCTTTTTTATCCACTCTTTTTCCCCTTTTCTCGCATTTTAACGCACTATATATCGCCATCCTCCTCGCTTTCTACCTTCTCGGGTTCTCTTCTCATAATCCTTGTCTTTGAACTTCCGCCAGCAGGTATGTCATAGAGCAGCTGTATTCTTGGGTCGTCATTTCTGATCTTTCTTTGTCTTACCTTCCTACCTTTTTTTCACTCCGCTACCATTGCTCGCGTCTTCTCGTAATTTCTCCTGCGGTCTCGTCGTGTTTCAATTTGTGCTTCCCTCTCGCTTTTATATCCAAGTTTTCTCCCATTATTCCCCCCTCCTCTTTCTATCTTCTCCCCTATTTTGCTTTTCCCCTATCTTCTTGCCTTTATCTTCACAAACTCAGTAACTCCCATAGTTCTAACATACTTGTGCATTCATTGTTTTGTGTGGGTTATGTTTGATGTCTGACTCCCCCCAATATCTCGCTTTTCCCCTATCGTACTTTAATCCCCTCCTCTTCTCTCGCGTTCATCTCCTGTCTTATACCCAACTTTTGGTTCCCTTTACTCTCTTCCACTCTTCTGTCCTCCCTCTCACGCTTCTGGTTCCACCTCTTCACTTCCTTCTCTTTCCCCACCTTTTCCATTTCTCTTATCCTCTTCTTCCCTCGTCCTCTGTATCCCCCCGCTCCCCCCTCGGTCGTCTAATTAAGTTTTTGGTGTTGCCACGGATTGGTTGCTTTCTTTTTGTATTGCCTCCCAATCTCACGCTATCTTTGTACTCTCTCTCTCCCTTTTACCTTCTTTTACGATCGCGGTCCCGGTCCCCCCCCCCCCCTACCCCGGCCCCACCCTCCCCCACCGCCCCATCGCACCCCCTCACGAATCCTGCTCCCCACATCCTCCCCAACACCGCACCGCCCCCCCCGCGGCCCCCCTGCCAGCCCCGCGGGCGAACCCATTACCAAACCCACCACCCTCCGCCCCCATCCCCCCACCCAGCCCCACCCCCTTCTTCTTTATACTTTTTCTGATCTTGTTCCTCCTAATCGGTCATCCCTGTGTCTGTTAACCTCATTTTGTCTTTTTGTTGTTATCTTTTTCTTTAAATTCACTTATCGCCTTTGTGCCTTCTCTCTCTTCTGTTATTAATTCAGTTATATTTTCTCCTTTCCTTCTTCCTGACTTCTTTTTCCCTCTCTCGCCTCCTCCTCCTCCCTCCTCCTCGAAACCTCCCTCCTCCTCCGTCCTAGGCCTCCTCCTCCTCCTCCTCCTCTCTCATACACATCCCTCCTCGACTCACGTCATCTCCTCCCCCCCCTCCCCTCCTCCTCAGGAACATCGCTCCTCCTCCTCACTCATCGACCTCCCCCTACGCCCCCGCCCCCCCCCTACCTCGCCCCACGCCCCCCTCCCCGGGCTCCGCCGCCGCCTCACATCCTCCTCTCATCCACACCCCAACCACGCCCCCCCCTCCGCCACCCCCCCCCTCCCTTCCGCCCTTTCCTCCACTCCCCCCTCCCCCTCCAGCCATCCTGTCTGGATGAATAGTGAACATGGCCAGGCCTCCACCACCCCCCCTTCCGGTCCACCTCCCCCCCCATCCCGCCCCCCCCCTCTCCCCCCCCCCCCACCCCCCCCACCCTACCCCCCCCCCCCCCCCCCTTCCCCTCTCCCTCTCCCTGCCCTCCCCCCCCCCCCCTCCCCCCTCCCGCCCCTCCCCCCACCCTCCCCCCCCCTCCACCCTCCTCCAACGCACCCCCTCAGCCCCCCCCCCCCTCCCCCACCCCCCCCTACCTCCCGCCCCCCCCCCCTCCCACCCCCCCCCCACCCCCCCCCCCCCCCCCCCCCCGCATCACCCCCACCCCACTCCTCCCCCCCCCCCTGCGCCCCTACCACCCTACCCCCCCCCCTCCCGTCCCCCCCCCCCCCTGTCCCCCCCCAGACCGCCCACCCCCCCCCCCTATCCCCCGTCTCGTCCCCTAGCCCCCGCTCCCTAACCTCCTCACCCCTACCTCCCCCTCCTCCTCCTCGCTCTACTCCTCCTCCCCTCCTCCTCCTCCC
>JAWQFJ010000851.1:35185-42664 GCA_034096865.1 Theodoxus fluviatilis | reverse complement strand
ATCTGAGGACATATAGATCTATCTATCTAAATTAATTCTCCTATAAACTGTCCTCGCAAATGACGTCACGTTATTGATGACGTCGCACATGTTGGAATTTCGCCATTCCTCCCCAGGTGTTTCGAAATTATTCTCCTGGCATATAGGATCGAAATTGTACTTGCAAATGACGTCATGCTATTAATGACGTCAAATTTGGCTTTGCCGTCAAATGTCATTTCAATCATTTTTAGACCGGTAATTTCGAGAATACGACCTTAAAAAACCCACTTTCTCTTCAAGCCTCGATTCTGAAAATTTGATACATTCAATCGGACCTAACTTCCAGTTAGTGTGCAAAATCTCAAGGAAATCCGTCCAGTAGTTTTTGAGATATAAGCCGTGGAGACGGGACAGACAGACAGACACACACACACACAGACAGACAGACTAATAAAGTCTGTAGGACCTCCAGTAAACCTGGAGGGATAAAGTCTGTAGGACCTCCAGTAAACCTGGAGGGATAAAAGGACGTTTGATTCTGTCAACCACATGGAACTGTGGAAAGTTCTTAAAGATGTACGTCTTACAACAAAGTTCCTTAGTATGTTCAAGGCCATCTACACCAGTGTCCAAGCTTATGTTTGTTGGATCATGAGGTATTTGATTTCTTCGACTGCCTTTGACAGTCCTTCAATTGTTTTCCTAACTCAGTCGCAGATTATGTGCAACGGAAAGGTAAACATGGGGTTCAAATGGAATGGGCACGATGGAAGTGTTTATTTTGCTCTTTGCAGATGACGTTGTACTTATATCGACCACTGCTGTTGACCTTCAGAATCATCCCGGCAACTTTATACATGAATCCAGTTCCTTAATTGTTAGTACTAACATTGAAAAAACTAACGTCATGGTGTTCAGAAGAGGTGGCCATCTCGCATTGGGTGAAAGATGGGTTTTAGATGGGACTCAGCTTGAGATGGTCAATTAATACTAATACCCTGGATACGTTTTCACTACGACATTTTCCATCACGGCTGACTTAGATGGTCTAGCAGTGAGAGGAAAGCAAAAGGATATACTAATAAATATTAAGAGTTCTGCGGAGCCTACATACCTTTCCCACGAAATTATTTACAAGCAAGTTTGTTGCTCAAGTCCAAGCAACTCTCCTGCATGGTTCATAAATATGGGGGTCTCCAGAAGCACAAAGAAGTGGAGGATACTCACACGCTTGTCTGTAAGAAGTTCTTGGGTCGTAAAGACCCCGAAAATCGTGGGCTGCGGAGACCTTGGTCGGTTTCCGATTTCAGTGAATAGCAGCATCAGGGTAGTGGCTGACATTTTGCAGTATGGATGAAGACAGACTTCAGACTTCAAACTTTACTTTATTTTGGCCGACGACCTATCAAAAGATTAAAAGTTACATGAGTAATGGTTCAATAAACAAGTGTTAAAAGAGTAGCAATATACATTAGTAGACTGACACATGCAATACAAGCGATTATACTGCATATCGAACAGGGACATAAATTGTTGAGGATTTTTATTTTTGTTTGTGCTATATTAAATTAGTGCTTGTATACACATTATCTATCCGGGTAATATCTACACAAATTAATGTACACAATTTCAGACAATGTTATATACAGACATAAAGCAGAAAATTAGTGTTACATATTTGCTAAGTCTAAAATTTCCTCAACCTTTTGGCTTCGTAGTTTGAGAGCATAAAATATATACATTGCAACATCTCTCGTTTTTGTGGTATCATTACTTTGGAGAAGAGTTTCCAGCTTTATATGTGTATTCCCATTTGTGTGTTTTTCGATATATTTCTGTCGAATATCATTGTAGTTATTGCAATGGAACATGAAATGTTCTTCATTTTATATTTCATTATTACATAATGGACAAAGGTTATTAAAATTATCATCTGCCTGATATCGCTTACTATTTTTAAGCCACACAGTCCTAATCTGAATCTATTGAGGACATCTCTGAACTTTTTGATAGCATTCAAATAACGTTCACATTCCAGTCTACTTTTGTATTTCCTATACATCAGGAATCGTTTGCAACTGTTCAGCGTGGAAAATCAATCCTGATAGAAGTAATCGCTTTGTCTTTGTATGGAAGAAGACAGACCCCCAAAGCAAGCACGTCCGATGCTTCTCAACTCTCATAATGAAGGAAATCGACATTGGACGGAGATGGTGAAAAACTGCTTGTGTCGTGTTGGTTTTTGGGTATGTGTAACTGAATGGGAGTGTTGGAGACAAGAAACGCTCCTTGTCACGACTGAAACTAAGAATGAAAGAATGCTATCTCCAGGACTGGAATACGAAGAATACAAGAAGCGACAGGTATGTGTGGTTTTCATACATCAAAGAAAGTTTTCGTCTGGAAGATTATCTAAACACTCAACACATAACAGTTCAGGGATGTGTTGGTAAAATTTTAATTCGAAATTAATAATTTGCGCATTAACAAACGGTACGGAGACGCATACGACATAAATTGTCCATTTTGCAAAGGAAGATAACATGAAGAGCATTTTTGGGGGGTTGTGCTCTGCTTAACTGCATTTGAGAGAAACTTACCTGAAACGGTATTTAAGTCATATAAGAAACGCTTGCAGATATCTAAGGCAGGATACCGATAATAAACCAAGATCGGTAGCCATGTATATATTGTGAAGGTTCCAGAACGAACCCAAACAACATTGTAGTACAATCAGATTGTTTATATCCGCCTCTCCGCTAAATGCTGTAGCCGCGTCACGTGGTATAGTCGGGCTAAATTTGTCATGGCTGCCACGTGACGTCAGTCGTGAAAGCCGCCTGAGAGTTGAGTATGCTCATCCCTGTTCTGGAAGTTTCTGGTATTTGTGGAAAGGTATAAAAAGCGCGACAAAGCGACAGGAGAGACACGGACACGAGCAGATATGACAAAGTTAAGGTGAGATCTTAACTAGAGGATAAACGAGTCCTCCTTTGTAAGGAGTGAATCTTCTGTGGCATTGCGAGTAGAGTGAAGTTGTTACGACAATACTGTTTACTGATTGTCACCACTGTGTATCAACCAGTACGTGAATAAAGTTGATTGAAAACGACCACCAGCGTTTGTGAACTTTGACTTCCCGGCACAAGCTAGGAGAACCCCTGTACAACAGGAAATTTCAAGAGAAGAGTGCAACAATATGTTACGACTTATGATAAAAGGAAAAAAGACTAGGTAATTAGAAGCTTTTCAACGATTCAAATGCTAAAAAGTTGAAAGAAGATTGTATTTGTTGTGGAAATGCATGTATTGATTTATATTCATTACCTATTTGTACGTCCTGTCAGCAAAAAATGGATATTTCACATCGATTATGTATGCAATGGGCTGACGGCCTCAGTAAACCAGTTCAGTTCAGTTTCTTTTCTCTTCTCTCTCTCTCTCTCTCTTTCCCTTTTATTCAGTTTAGATTGTTTGTGATCTCACTGTAATTCACCATGGAATTTTACTCTGTTACCTTAAATGCAAAGGGTGCTTCCATTGTAGAGGGAAAGAGGCCAGACCGGACGCTGCAAACCATGGGACACCTGGTGTTAGCTCTGTCTGTGCTGACAGCAGTCATTTTCACTCCTGGACTCCAAGGTGAGATTTTTTCTTCTCCGGGATCTTCATGAGAAAAGGCAGTGTTTTTTATAGATGCTAGAAATCTATTTGATATAAAACTTTACACTCATTTTCAACTGTGTAAATTCACCCGGAAGAAATAAAATCAGGAGCTGTGCTCCTTTTCTGGAATCCCTTCCACTGATGGGCCACTCTAGTGGACTCGTCCGAGGAAAGGGGTGCGATGTTCGTCGTTTATTTCACAGTGAATCGAACCCAGAATGACAACCAAATTATTACGTGCTCGCTAGATCATGTACGCAATCTTGGACGGCTATTCCGCCCACAGAATGACAATAAAGTGTGAATAATTGACAACCTGGTGTACACATCTGGAAAGCTCATAACCACATTCAGACACACTCCTATGAACACACACACACACACACACACACACACACACACACACACACACACACACACACACACACACACAGACACACACACACACACAAGCATGCACAATATGTTTGCACCTAATGAACAAACACACTCATGTAAGTATGTAAAATATCGCTCACATACTGACATGATACATGGGTACATATGCACACTTAAGAACAAATAACTTCTATGCCACCTCAACATTTCTCTGAAAGTCCTTAAACTGTCTTTTTTTGTCTGAATTTCCTGAAATCACAATCTAATACCTGCCTTAACCTCTCTGTTATTTTCAAACTATGAGGCTCTGTGTGTTAAAACAGTATTTGTCATTGCAAATGTAAGGCAGTATTTATACACTGCACAAACAGAACTTCAAAATACAGATGGAAAACACACATGTGTGGTTGGGTATAAAGATGACAGTCAAAATGTACCTTACCTTTAATTTATCAATCAGCTTTTCACTTAAGTATATGCATGCAAACCAAAATCTTGAATTTAACAATAAACTTGAAGTTAAATCTGCATCATACTGAAAACCATAAATCAAGAAGTATTACATGACTGGTTCATTCTGCATCAAGACAGAATCCTTTCATTAGAAATTGTAAAAAAAGCAGCTTCAAAATATCTGTATCTATCTACACTATGTGACACCTGGAGAAGTAAAGGTAAAAACAACCAAAAGAACAGTGTAGCTCCAGCTCTATCTTCCCCACTTGTGCATTTCCAGTTTTCACCCTTCTGTCCTTATTATTACCTTTAAAACTATGACTTCCATGTTCACAGTGCTAAAAGCTGTGAACACCCCAAAGTGTTTGTTTAATTCTTTAAGTGTTTTTCATCCCACATTTCACAATCCTGCCACCACATAAATCATACTTGCATTTACAATGATATAAATTCTGCACTTTACTATGCAATCTCTACAGAGGGAGGAATTGTATTGGGGGGGGGGGGGGGGGGGGGGGGGGGGCGGTTTAATTTGATGAATTTATACAACTAAAACTCCAAGGATATTCCAGAAGGTTTCCAAGTATCATTACCCTGATTAAATTTTTATTTTCATCTAATTGGTCAAATTTTCCATTCTTACTTGTCAGTGTAATTATTGGATTTATAGCAGTACAAACTGATATGATCGTCACTCAGCACACACACAGATACACACACAGATACACACACACACACACACACACACACACACACACACACACATATGTGTGTTTTGTGTGTGTGTGTGGGTGGGGGAGGGGGGGTGCGTGTGTGTGTGTGTGTGTGTGTGCTTTGCGTTTGTGTGTGCTTTGTGTGTGTATGTGCATGTGTGTGCTCAGATGGACATGTATATCCGAGAGTGGCTATCTGTAGCTTTGGGAGTGTGTGCTTTGTGTTTGTGTATGTGTGTATGCTTGTGTGTGTTTTTGTATGTGTGTGTTTGTGTGTGTGTGTGCGCGCTCCTGCGCACTTGCCTGTGCATTAAAGTTTAGGCTTTGATCTAAACATTAGTGCCATTGATATATATTTCAAAATTGAGGTACTACATACGTACCATACCCCTGGTAAATATGTTTCTGGGAAGGTAATGGAAGGAACATGAAGCTGACTTTTTAAAATAAAGAAATAAAATTTTAAAACGTACTTTAATTTCACACATACCACGATGACACATTGCTAGTATACACAGGTTGCAATAAGTGACTGTATAATCATTGTGCAATTTGTTTCTTTTCATCTTCCATAAAAGAAACAAATACATCTGTAATTGTGCTGTCGTGGATATTAAACATCTATGTGTCCTTAGAACGATAACTGTCAAATTGCTTCAGAGTAGCTAGAAACTCCTTAGGAGCGAAGCAGAAGACGGTCTTCAGAGGAAGAGCCCCCAGTCTCTGAGTGTTTCGGTCCTATAATATGAGTAGGATTCCTAGTAGGATGTCCATATGTCAATGTATTATGTGACAATGCCCACTCATTCATTCACATTCACACCTTCATTTCCTCACTCACTGACTCGCTCCCCCCTTCCGCCCCTCGCTCACACTAACTCACTCTCATTCTCGCTCTCTTACTCACTCGTTTATTCACTTGTACCACTCATTTCACAATTTCGTCCACGTCAATGCTTTTTTCTGACAATGCCGTCGTGATGAACATCTGTGGAAACTTTCACAGGTGGTGCTGCTGAGTAATGAAACGGTTGAATACACGTAGCAACATACAATGAAAACAGAGATTGGCGAAATGACTTCGGCATGATCATACTCAGCAGCCACATAATTGACGCGAAATGTTATAACATTCGTCCCTGCATGTTTCGTATGTAATATTTAAAAAATTCACCCGTAAATGGCTTTTTCGGAAACGATTACAAAAGTATGAAAATCCTAATATAATGCCAGAATGGCTCTCAGAGCTAGATGACTGAGTAGCGTCCGTGATTGGACGAGCCGAGGAAATCCATGTCAGAGCACGTCACACTAATAAAAGCCGGGGAAAGCGCGATCATCTCTTCACGGACAATCTCAGCACGCCACATGGCCCATGAGTGGGAGGGATTCCTTTTTTTGCCTAACATGATGTGTTTAAGTTAAATACATCTTTGCTTAACCACCTCAAACCGTTTGCGTCCCTTTAGTACACCATGCCGAACTACGTGATAGGAATCAATAGGGCTAGGTCACATGTCTTTGCACAATGCCCTCTGTGGACACCATCACCTGAAAATGCGTTTAAAAATGATAACCAATGTTGTATGACCTGTCCTTGCCTATGCGTAAAACGTTACGTGTAAAGCGGTTTGAGATCCAGACATGGAGGATGAATCGCTAGATAACACCGCATCTTTACATTATGTGGCACACGTGTAGGAAAGCTTCGGATGCCTTTTTAGAAACATTTGCTGCCGGCACGATACCTATCTTCAATGGGCATCTTGGCCACAATGTCGATTCTGCAGTGCTCATACGTATGTCAAATAATACTTGCACCTGTATATGTCAAACAATCGAGTCATGATCGGTTGCAATGGCTGGTCACATTTATCTTCGTCTGACGATTACTCTTTCGATCCCGAGCCCCCCAACACAGACAGAATGACTCAGGACATGGCTTAACCATTTTGTTTTAGCCACAGAAGAACACCCAGACTGCTTCTTTGTGGTGGAGAGCCGCACAGGAGAGCAGCAGGCAGTATACACTGGTTCCCAAAACACCTCAGTCGCAGGCTTTGCCTGTTTACCGTGGACACTTTTCGTCAACAGCAGCGAAGAGGAATTCTCCTTTCCCCTTTGGGAAGAAGCAGAGGATGCAAAGAATTACTGCAGGTAAAGAGTTTATGTCTACACGGGCGTGTTTATATTTGTGTATTTGTGTATGTAAATTGCCTGTGCACGTGCATGCGCACTGGAACCTTTGCCTGGCAAAAGTGGATTAGAATCAAATGGAGGAGTA
>JAWQFJ010000851.1:17685-30185 GCA_034096865.1 Theodoxus fluviatilis | reverse complement strand
ACAATTTCTATGGGAAGCACAAACCAGTCGGGAGATCTGGTAGGTTTAGAGGGAGAGAGATGAACTTTGTTCTTGTCATTGAATGAACCACAGATCTCTGGCACCACAATATAATGAGAAAGGGATAAATGTATTGCAAGCGTAAAATAGTGGAAGGACAATTATCCCTTTAGGAGTTTAATTCTGCCCAGTGAGGATTCCACTGGGCCAAAAATATTAGTTGAAAAACTTCCGTTTGCTAAATAGCTTCTGCGAAGACAGTTGAGGAATTGTAAACACCGAGGCCAAAAGGTTTATGATGGTGCTATTCAAGGAGTTATTTACATGTGTAAAAAACGAAGAAAACGGTAGCCAAATGAAAGAAAGGCAAACATGTAGGCAATGAAGAAATCAAAAGCATAAGAGAAGCCTAAAAGGCAAGAGCAATGTTGAGTCAAATTTTCTCTTTTCGGTTCTTGCATTTTAGCACAATTTTATATTCCTCTCATGGTATTTGCTTTACATCACTTTGTATGTAGTGCATAGATACTCAAGGTGGTCATGCCATATACCAAAAACTCATAAATGAATGCACTTTAATATGATGCAAAGGAAATGTGCATTTTTAATGCAGGTAAGATGACATGTGACTTCTTACTAAAAATACATTTGAGACCAAAAAAAGAAGTTAAAATACAAAGAACAAACAAATTCAGTCATGACTTTATTCATTTTAAAATGTCAATTTCCTACAAATAATATGTTGTACACCAGATAATCAAACCCTGAGCACATTTCATCAACATTTGAAGGTGCTATACCTGATTATGTAACACATATAAAAATAACATCAACAACAAATTGAAAAACATCGTAGGAGCTGCAGTCAAAGCAGCCTTACAAACAAAAATCAGACCAACAGTGTTGTAAATGATGAGTATGTGGACTACTTGTCATTTACACTGAGGAACAGGTGTCAAGAGCACAAAGCAAACATATTTACAGGTGAGAACAGAATGACCAGGTGCGAACAGGTAACTATGTTTCAACTGCTAGTATGGAAGTCCAGTAGACAGTTCCTGTCTTCCTGTAGACACAAGTATGTGTCACAAGTTGAGAATTTTGTCATTGTTTTCTTTCTACAGGTTTATCTTTGTAGCGTTTTTTGCAGTTTCTTCTTTCCTTTGTCATAACTGGGATTATGGGGGTGCAAGGGAAGATCACAGGTTTTCCTACATTGGTAGGATTATCTTCCTTGGTAGATCACGTGATTGTCTGGCCAGTTCTTCTGTAAAATATGCCTGCCCTTACCTAATAGATCTTTTTATTTCATCTACATCACTGTACCAACTTCTATATTCTTGAAATTAGATGAAAACATCTACCCTAGCGATGTCAAGACAATGAAAGAAAAGCGTCTTCCACCATTTTGTTTTCAATAAGGCTTGTAAGTGTTGATCAGTTGATCACTGGTATCCTCCCCTTTATATAGGCATTGTATTATTTGACTACAGTTGGCTGTCTGATTAATAAATTTATGCATTTATCGATAGGAATCATCAACAGTCATGTCATACCAGTCGGGTTTGTCAGGTCCTACAGCAGCTGCATACAAGTCGGTGTATAGGCACAGAGTCTGCAAGGCAGGCTGTAAAAATAAGTTTGAAAAATTCCACAGGCAGCAAGTAGTTCCTCACTCCATCCCTTGTCCTCGTATCAGGGATGTGGGCACCAGGGGGGGGTGGAAGGCCTGAACTGGGACAGAGGGCTCGATCCTGGATCAGCTGCTGCATCATAATCCTCTCTGAAACACAGACAGGTACACACTATGTCTGTCTGTACTACTGTGGATAGAACATTACATATTCATGATACAGAATTCTGACCAGAAAGAAAATGGAATTGACTTGAACTATATTTTACAAAGGTAATGGTTTTGAGAGATGTACGTATGAATTTTTAAACCAGCCATTTGAGAGTGAGTCTGAGCGAGCGAGCTCAGACATAAAAATAGCCATCTCGGTGAAACTTAGACTGGCTGCCCGAAGTAAAATAAAACGTTAAATAACTTGATATTTGCTCTCAAATTGGGATAGAATTTCGGTAATGTTTTGTTTTAGGCCCAAAATATACGTTATACTCGTTAAAAACAGCAGGAAAATGTGCGAGACAACAAAAGCTAACTAAGCGGAGTCGTACCTCACAGTATCGTTCGGCATCGGAGGTCGATTCTTCACTTCACAATCACTGCTGAGATCAGATTCCAAAATTTCCAAGTCGTTCAAGTCTTCATCCGAGCTATCATGCATCCCTTCGTTCTCTGAACCCTCGGAACAACTCATACTCATCAATTTAGTTCGTGACAACGCTCGGTCAAAACAGCGAAAATAAACAAGATGGCGGATGAAAAAATTTCGGTGATGTAGTTCTCCCATGATTTTCTAAAAGCATTGTGACGTCCTAAAGTTTGATTTTTTTAAACGAAATCTCAAAACCAAACTTTTTGGGACGAAATTTTAGTCTACACTTTTTTTTCGAGTAAGAGTTTTATTCCAATCAGTGCGTAAAGGCATTGACCACCGGTGATCGAAATTCAAGTGAGAGAACGGTTGAGAGCTACAAAAGTGTAATGAGTTTCTCTACAAAAAGACAGAAAGAAACAGAGAAACATAAAGATATAAACAGAGGAACAAAGACAGAAAGAATGAGACAGAGAGTGCAAAACACAAAAGTGAGATTCCCTAAATGAAGTCCAAGATGAAGGCGTGAGGAGAACTTCATCAGCGGACTGAAGGGTAAGCGCAGTAACTTCCCCCTCCCTTGGAGGGTAGGCTGCATTCTAGTTCCCTAGAGACTTCGCCTACCGGCGAAAGTGTCTCCAGCTCAGATGACATCACGTGATGAAAGGTTTCGTCCAAAGTATGCAAATGGAGGTCACACGAGAGGCCTGTGGGATAGCCGATCTGCTCCTTGACATACGCCGTTAAAGTAGCTCTAAGACTATTTCACACAAAACTCTTAACTTACTCTTGTTGAGGCAATAAACAAGGGTTTATTCGATACAATAACATGTTTGTGTTTAAATGGAACAAGTTTTGACATTTGAATGATTTCTGTAAAAAGTGGAGATAAAAATAGTATCAGAACGAACTATTTTTGGCGCAATGCTGTAACGCGAAGGATCAAGTCTATTACGCATTCATTGCGAACTGTGCTACAGTCAATACTGACTCGGCTTCACCATGGATCCAATAAGAATGGATTGCTGACTGTTGCGTGTAGAGAAATAAGTTCGCCGATAGCCTCGTTTTCAATATTGATCTAATTGCACTTCCGCTTGTTCCACTTTCAATGGCCGATGCCTTTGTTAGTGTAAACACCTGGCGAAAATCACGATTTTTATGTCTTAGTTTTAGACATCTTAATTTTTTTCTCTGCATAAGTCGGTGGGAAAATATGTCTAGCTGGTAACCCTGTGTTTGGTTTTGTTGTCAGCCATTTCTGAAACGCATAGTTACTTCCAGAGATTGCTGACTATGGCGTGTAGATAAATAAGTTCGCCGATAGCCTCGTTTTCAACATTGTTCTAATTGCACTTCCGGTTGCTCCGCTTTCAATGGCCGATGCCTTTGTTAGTGTAAACACCTGGCGAAATCACGATTTTTGTGTCTTAGTTTTAGCCATCTTAATTTTTTCTCCTCATAAGTCGATGAGAAAATGTGTCTAGTTTGTAACCCTGTGTTTAGTTTTGTTGTCAGCCATTTCTTAAACGCCTAGTTACTTCCAGAGTCAACCACAGTGTGTTACGAAATGAGTGACACAGTGATACAAGAGCTGCCGTGGTTCCTAAACCAATGTCAAGGAGGGTGAACAGTACTTCAGATGGAGCCAAGTGTTGTTTTGTTGATTGTAAGGTATCATCAGTGGCATGCAGGGGACTTTCTTTCTTTTCCAAGAAAAGGTGTCAGTGAAGCGAAAGACATATGGAGATCAGCCATCATTGCTAAAATTGATCGAGTGGACGAAGCATTCAACCCAGACATGGCCAAGATCTGCAGTCGACACTTTGACGATGCTTGCATCAAACGAGGTACGTTTCTTTCATTATAATTTGTTTCAGTGGGATGTGGGTGTGTTAGACGTCTTTTGTCTTTGAAATCAAAACAAATCTTCACCTCATCTTGGACAGAGCAGCGTACATTCTTGAGGCCTCATTCATGATGTAATGTCCATGATTTTGGGATACTAGAAACCCATCCAAAGAAAATGTAAGCCATGAACAGCATTAATTTATCAAAGCTGTAAGTTGATTGCATCAATAGATCGTGAAAGCGCTTACATTTTACAAATGCAAATGCAGGTCGACCCATTACACGTCAAGCATCCAAAAGTTCGCGCACTTCTATTTATAGCTGACGCGCGGACCTCAGCGACACCAGGAAAGATTATAAATACATTGTTGTCCTCGAACCTGCCTGCTGTTGACATTGTTGACCAAAGTGCTTTGTTTTCTGTCAAAAGTGGAATGAATACCATTTTTTTAATGCAAAGTGTGTCTGGGATATCTGCAAATGCACTTAAAGTTCCAACTGATGGAATAAATCATCACTGTTTGAACAATTATCTGTTTTACTTATCATGAGAATTCGCTCGACCATGGACGTCCGCAGTAGCAGACGAACTAGATAGCCTGACCAAAGTGCTTTGTTTTCCGTCAAAAGTGGAATGAATACCATTTTTTTTAACTGCAAAGTGTGTCTGGGATGCCTGCAAATGTACTTACAGTTCCAACTGATGGAATAAATCATCACTGTTTGAACAATTATCTGTTTTACTTACCATGAGAATTCGCTCGACAGTGGCGTCCGCAGACGAACTAGATAGCCTGACCAAAGTGCTTTGTTTTCCGTTAAAAGTGGAATGAATACCATTTTTTAAACTGCAAAGTGTGTCTGGGATGCCTGCAAATGTACTTACAGTTTCAACTGATGGAATAAATCATCACTGTTTGAACAATTATCTGTTTTACATGAGAATTTGCTCGACAGCGGAGTAACCGGAAGTGCAATTAGAGCAATGTCGAAAACGAGGCCATCGGCGAACTTCTTATTACACAGCGCGTGCAGGCTGAGCGAGCCATGGGCTTACCAACAAAATCATGCAGGCTATGAAAACGAGAGATATACTTAATAAATAATGATATCCAAGCTTCCAAGAAGCAAAGAAACCGTGTCAAGACTCTGGTACGAAATGCAAAAAAAACAACAACTTATTTTCAAAGGCTAATTGAAAACGGCAATGACACATGAATGTTATGGCGCGGAATTAATACCTTCATACGAACTTCCAAAACAGTCTGCAACATATCTCCATCTATTAATGCTGAACAATTCAACGAACACTTCACGACAATACCTGACAAAATCCATGCAAAATCGACCAAACACACTCCCTAATGAAATACTTCCTTATAATGCTGCATTCCATATTCCTACTGTCACCTCACATGAGGTGATGCAATACATCTTTCAACTTTCAAGCAAACGATCCACGGACCTTGATGGCATCAGTTCTCATTTACTATAAATTTCGCTCCCCGCCATACTGCCTTCATTGACACACATTTATAACTTGTGTATAAGAAACAGTATCTTCCCGTCTCGTCTTCAGCAGGCCAAGGTCATTCCACTGCATAAATCTAAGACTGCTTCAGTACAAGATGATTATCGTCCCATCTCAATTTTGCCTCTTATCTCCAAACCACTAGAAAGACACGTTCACAAACATCTTTTCTCGTATCTTGACCAATTTGACTTATTATATCAATTGCAATCAGGCTTTCGCTCCCATCACTCCTGCCAAACTGCTTTATCCTTCCTGGTGAATGACTGGCTATCAGCCATAAACAACCGCGAACTGTCTGGTACCATTTTCTTGGACCTGAAAAAGGCATTTGACCTATTTGACTACGAAATTTTCTTTGATAAACTCTCGATGTACTTGAAAAATCCAACATCAGTCTCCTTCTTCCATCGTACTTGACGAATAGAAGCCAATGTATCTATGTCAACGGGTCGTATTCCTCGAGACGATTCGTAAAGTCAGGGGTTCCACAAGGCTCAATTTTAGGTCCATTGTACTTCAGCTTGTATATCAATGATCTACCATTGAGTACAGGCAAAGACATCCAACTCGAACACGCTTACGGCGAAAACGCGGTTACCACACAAAGAAAACCCGGTCTCGATTATTCTCTTCTATAAGTCATGTTTTGAAGTACCCTCAACTCGAAAGGAGATATCTCGCCACTCAACTCGAAAAGCGCTTACCACACAATGGAAACTTAGCCCCAAACACCCCGATTGTTCTGTAACTTGTCTGCGCAACTCGAAACTCTTGTCACGGTACTTGATCAAACCCAGGTGGCCGGCGGTCAGTCTATGTCTCATCTCAAAGACTCCTCACAATCACTCATCTCGTAAGCTTAAAGCACTCTTAAACTCTCGTTCCGGTACTTGAGCAAACACAGCCTGGCAGCGGTCAGCCTGCATGTCTCATCCTAACACCTAACAATCACTCCACTCGTAAGCGTAAAGCACTCTAAAATCGTGTCTGGTAATTAAGCAAAATTGGCCTGCGGTCAGCCTCTCATCCTGTGAGTATGGATCACAGAATCCCTGTGAGTAGGATGCGTCGCATGACTAAAAGGTTCAGCGCGTCTGTTGAAGGTTGTTCATAACCTGCAAACTTCATTCCATTCGATCAGTTTTATCTGTGCAGTCATTCCATTAGAGCTGTTCTAGAATCTCACGTACAGTGTCTGTATCTGTGCTGTTATAGCTTTCAGTGTGGTGAAAAATGGCAGAGAAAAGGGGAGAAAAAAGAAAGTTAGTCAGTCACACTATCGACTTCAAATTGAAAGTGATTGCCGCAGTGGATAAGAAAGACCGCTCAAAGACAGAAATTTGCAAGGAATTCAACATTGCAAATTCAACATTGTCAACATTTTTGCGTGATCGGCAGAAAATAGAAGAAGCTGCATCATCGTCAACTTTTCAGCTGGACAGAAAACGGATGCGGCTTGGTTCTGAGAAAGATCGTGGCCGTGAAAAATTTGAATAAGGACTTTTCTTTGGTTTAAGCAAGCTAAGGCAAGCCGTCTGCCAGTGTCGGGGCCTATTCTTTGTTAAAAAGCTGCCAGTCTTGCCGAAGAATTAGGAGTGGACTTCGTGCCAAACACCGGATGGCTGACAAGATTCAAGGAAAGAAAGGGGATCACTTTTCGTCGAGTGTGTGGAGAAGCTGCCAGTGTCTGCATGCGATGAAACCGTCAATCAATGTTCAACTGCGACGAAACTGGCCTTTTTTACAAATGCCTGCCTTCCAAGACACTCGCTCTGAAGAAGGACCCATGTACCGGAGGCAAAATTGCCAAAGACAGAATCACCGTGCTTATTAACACAAACATGACGGGAGACGAAAAAATGCCTTTGTTGGTCATCGGCAAAAGTGCCAAGCCCAGATGCTTCAAGAATGTGAAAACATTGCCAGTTGAATACAGAAACAACAACAAAAAGTTGGATGACCAGCGCTCTGTTCGACGAGTGGTTGTTGAAACTGGACAAGCGCATGAAAATGCAGCAGCGCAAGATTGTCATGTTTCTTGACAACTGTCCAGCACATGGAAAACCCAAGCTGGACAACGTCCGTCTTGTGTTTTTGCCACCCAATACAACGGCCAAGCTGCAACCCTGCGACCAAGGAATCATCGCTAACTTCAAGCAGAAGTACCGATCCCTTGTCATGCAACGACTGTTGGTACAGTATGAATCTCAAACAGAAGACAAGCAAGAACAGTTCCAATTCAACTTGACCCTACTGGACGTCATGAACATTGCACGAACAGCCTGCCCTGAGTTGCATAGACTCAGCGATTGCAAGCGCTGAGCAGCGCTTGCGCCGTGAAACGGCTTGTTCAGAACGCGTAGCGCTGCAAAGCGCTGCATGTGATTCGGCGCTTTGCAGCGCTGCGCCTCCTGAACAAGCCGTTTCACGGCGCAAACGCTGCTCAGCGCTTGCAATCGCTGAGTCTGTGCAACACGGGGCTGGTCTCATGTGACAGAAACCACAATCGCCAATTGTTTCAGGCACGCTGGGTTTTTCACAGCAACGGAAAGTAGGCTTGAGACAGAACGCGATGGCACAGATCTCCATGACAACGACCCAGATCTGCAGGCAGTGTTCTCTCAAGTGCAGAGACATTCTAGTAAACTAGAGATTTCGCCTACCGGCAAAAGTATCTCTAGCACAGTTCACATCACGTGATGGAAGGTTTTTGGCCAATTTATGCAAACGGAGGTCACTCGAGAGGCTTGTGGGATAGCCGATGTGCTCCCTGACATACGCCGTTAAAGTAGTTCTAAGACTATTTCGCACAAAACTCATAACTTACTCTTGTTGAGACAACAAACAAGCGTTAATTCGATACAATAATATGTCTGTGTTGAAATGGAAACAAGTTTTAACATCTGAATGATTTCTTTAAAAAGTGGAGAGAAAAATTGTATCAGAACGAACTATTTTTGGCGCAAGGCTGTAATGCCAAGGGACAAGCCTATTACGCATTCATTGCGAACTGTGCCAGAGTCAATACTACTGACTCGGGTTTACAGAATGGTGCAGAGAGTGCTACCCGACTGCGGAGAAGTGACCATCGCTGATTATGTCAGCGTGGATTCTGATCGAGCTGCAAACGGCGTTTGAGGCGTCTGTGTCTGACGATGGTAAAAGGGAATTCAAAAGACAAGGAGGAAGAAGAGGAAGAAGAAGATCGAGATGAAGAAGAAGAACTAAAGGCAGTCACACTATCAGATACCCGCACGGCGATCGGAACTCTGAGAAACTTTCTACTGACACTCACTGTTGATGTGACATCTCTTGACAGCCTGGCCTCTGTAGAACGGGAGGTGGAAAAGAGCGCAACCAGCCAAAGAAAGCAGACCTCAATCCTGGACTTTTTCTCCACAAAGTGACCAGCCAACAGCATGTGGAACTCGAAAACACGGAGAGCAGACAATAGAAAGGTGGTCCCTTCAATTTCGTCTTATCCGTCTTTGCCTGTACATGTCTGTCTCTCTCTTTCTCTCTCTCTCTCTCTCTCTCTCTCTCTCTCTCTCTCTCTCTCTCTCTCTCTCTCTCTCTCACACACACACACACACACACACACACACACACACACACACACACACACACACACACACACACACAAATATTACTAGAGATGCAAGTGTGTCGACTTCGTACTTATCTAACCCTCTAAAGAATATTAATATCGAAGATGAACCACCAAAGATGAGAGAGGAGTGTCACAAAGAGACTTCCTGAAGAATCCTTTTTGAGACTGAGAGAAATGGAAACAGCCTTGTGCCAGTGCAGGCACAAGTGATGACCCGCGATGACCCCACAGGAGGCTGGTTTCCCATGGGGGGTGGGGGGTCAGCACTGTGGTGCTCTGCAACTGCAAGACTGACAAGATCAGCAGCTCTGGTGATGCCTCCCGCAAGTACACCATCCAGGGTCAGCGCATTGCAGACAGCATGGTGGTGCTGGATTGTTCCAACTCTTTTGAGTTCTCACCTTTTCCAGATGACTTTACAAGTCCTGAGGGTGGTTGGAGGTGTCTTCCCTTTCTTTACAAGGGCTGCCTAGACTGGCGATAAACACGGTCATAGGAGGTGTGATTGTGTTGCAAAATGAATGTCCTTTGTAAATATGGATATTGTAAAGATGGATGGATGGATGGATGGAGTTACACGGCCTATCAGCCTCTGTAGGCTAAGTCAGGCCATTGAGCACGAACATCAGATTAGTAAGCTCAAATCAAGCCACGATGTCCCTAGTTATTCGTTTCTTACGAATCGTGTAGGGATGGATAGTGTTTTACGGCCTATCAGCCTCTGTAGGCTATGTAAGGCCATTAAGCACGAACATTACTAGAATAAAATTAACGAAAATCAAGTCACGGTGTCCCTATTTATTCGCCTCTTACGAATTGCGTGGGGAGACGCGTTGGGTCGATTCTTGTAACCCCCAACCCACAGGGGGAAAGATGGCTGTGTGTCAAACGGAAATGAGGCAATGAGGCAATAAAAACGAAGCAAAGATGGCGGAAGGTGGTCGCTTCCTGTGCTTCTTGGATGTCGATGTGCACTATGCTGATGGGTAGACTGATTGTGTCATTGAGCTGATCCTGTGTTTTATTCCCCCCCAGTTAATTGCAATTTATTCATTGGTTACGGAGTTACAAACCCAGAAAGGAAAGTCAGAAAACTACACCGAGGGCAGTTGGTGGATAAACACGTAGTTGACTGTTCCAGAGCCACACGAGAGAGAGTGAAAAAGACTTCCAGCATACAAAAGCAACCCCCATATTCCACCACTGGAAGACTGATGACAAGAGGTTTGGGCTCACCTTTGAGAGGAGTGACTATGCCAAAGTCTTTGACAAGGGAATCAAATAGCTGTGGCAGACATGAAGGAAGGTTCAGAAGGAGACAGTGGGTCTCCAGAGGACAGTGTGTTCCAGGAGATGGATCTTCCCTTGCAGAAGGGCAACTCTTCCCACTCCGCCAGCACCACTTCCACCACCACCAGATCCCCAGCGCCCTGCTCCCCATCAGGGATGGCCATGGGGGTGCCCGAGTCTCTCTCCTTTCCAACCCACACTCACGGCCACGACAACCACCATCTGCATCGCATCCGTTACGTCACCTCCCCTCCCCTGACCCTCAAACACTCAGGCTCGCCTCCCAGCGAGAAGAGCAGGATCCACAAGTCGGACGGTTATTACGGCAGCAGCGGCCATGAAGACATCTGGGTGCGCTCAGACGAGCCCACGTCACTGTCGGAGCAGGGTCATCTGGAGACTGAGATTGCACAATACAAGGAGGATGGATGGTGTTTTACGGCCTATCAGCCTTTGTAGGCTATGTAAGGCCATCAAGCACGATAGTCACTAGAATAGTTTAGAGGAAGCGCAAATGCAGTCACAATGTCCCTATTTATTAGCCTCTTACGAATCGCGTAGGGAGACAAGGTGGGTCAATGCTTACCCCGAACCCACAGGGGGAATACAAGGAGGACATGTATTCTTCAACACGACCAAAGGAGTGAACGCGTACAGCTACCCCAACCTGGAGCCGGTCCAAAACCCCCCGACCAAAGATGGATGGATGGATGGTGTTTTACGGTTCGCTCTACGAAAAAAAAAGTTCCTGTTCAGCAGCGGAATGAATTTCAAAACAAATATGATGTTGAATTCCCTCCTCTCCCTCGGAAACAAAGTGTTGCAGACCACTGTTGACACTAGATTGCAGCCTACTCAAAATACAGAAGCACGTAAAGGTAGGAAATCACTAGAAGTCAGGGACTCTGAGGCCGAGTTGACACTAGATTGCAGCCTACTCAAAATACAGAAGCACGTAAAGGTAGGAAATCACTAGAAGTGAGGGACTCTGAGCACGAACTGACACTAGATTGCAGCCTACTCAAAATACAGAAGCACGTAAAGGTAGGAAATCACTAGAAGTCAGGGACTCTGAGCCCGAGCTGACACTAGATTGCAGCCTACTCAAAATACAGAAGCACGTAAAGGTAAGAAATCACTAGAAGTGAGGGACTCTGAGCACGAGTTGACACTAGATTGCAGCCTACTCAAAATACAGAAGCACGTAAAGGTAGGAAATCACTAGAAGTGAGAGACTCTGAGCCCGAGCTGACACTAGATTGCAACCTACTCAAAATACAGAAGCACGTAAAGGTAGGAAATCACTAGAAGTGAGGGACCCTGAGCCCGAGTTGACATTAGATTGCAGCCTACTCAAAATACAGAAGCACGTAAAGGTAGGAAATCACTAGAAGTGAGGGACTCTGAGCCCGAGCTGACACTAGATTGCAGCCTACTCAAAATACAGAAGCACGTAAAGGTAGGAAATCACTAGAAGTGAGGGACCCTGAGCCCGAGCTGACATTAGATTGCAGCCTACTCAAAATACAGAAGCACGTAAAGGTAGGAAATCACTAGAAGTGAGGGACTCTGAGCCCGAGCTGACACTAGATTGCAGCCTACTCAAAATACAGAAGCACGTAAAGGTAGGAAATCACTAGAAGTGAGGGACTCTGAGCCCGAGCTGACACTAGATTGCAGCCTACTCAAAATACAGAAGCACGTAAAGGTAGGAAATCACTAGAAGTGAGGGACTCTGAGCCCGAGCTGACACTAGATTGCAGCCTACTCAAAATACAGAAGCACGTAAAGGTAGGAAATCACTAGAAGTGAGGGACTCTGAGCCCGAGCTGACACTAGATTGCAGCCTACTCAAAATACAGAAGCACGTAAAGGTAGGAAATCACTAGAAGTCAGGGACTCTGAGCCCGAGTTGACATTAGATTGCAGCCTACTCAAAATACAGAAGCACGTAAAGGTAGGAAATCACTATAGAAGTGAGGGACCCTGAGCACGA
>JAWQFJ010000851.1:7685-12685 GCA_034096865.1 Theodoxus fluviatilis | reverse complement strand
CGGAAGATGCCCTTGATGTCCACCTCCCTGACTGAGGCGTTGACAATGGGAAGCTCTATGTCAGCTGGCCCCAGTCCTACCAGCACCACGCAGCCCCCGGACTGCGTTGCCTGGCAACCAGAAATCAGAGGCTCATGTCAACACTGCCATGTATTCTGAATGCTTTCAAAACAGACGATCTCAGCTGTGGTTAGGACACTGCAGAAGTGAACATTATAACAATTAAGAGTGCTGCGAGCTTCAGAATCTTTTCTGCAGCAGAAGTGAGTTATGTTTGTATTTGTGTCTAATGAAACTCATCCTTCTGCTAAAAATTGATTTCATTTCCTACAACTGTTCATTGGTGTGATGAATGAGGTCTACACATGTTGTAAATACAGGGGAAGGACTGCTGTTCGAGATGTTCTCTAGATTCACATCATATTCTGACAATCTCTTGGAAGAGAGAAGTAGACAGGCACCGAGCCAGGCAGCAGACGCCCACGACACCTACGTAGATGGCAGTGCGGATGCTGGACGGGGCCCCGCTGCACTCGATGGTGACGTCAGCAGGTTCCCCCATCAGCTCCTCTATCTGCCTGGCCACCTCCCTGGCGTCCCGACTCTCCACCTTGAGCGTGTAGTTGGCCCCCAGCTTCTTGGCAAAGTCCAGCCTGCCCTGGTCTATGTCTGCCACAGCCAGAAAGTATGCCACCACCACATCAGGTAAGCTGCATGGTGAATGTCTGCTGAGGGGCGGTGTGCACTGAGTGAATGTGTGGGTAGCTGTGAGAGTACTTGTGGGAAAATAATAGGGGTCTTGCGCTTGATCAAAGAGAGTTTCCTTTATTGTTTTCATCACATTAGCATTAGTTTCTGGTTGCCACAATAGTATTTCCTGCGTGACATGTATATTCATTGTTTCCAATCCGTTCATCTGCCAGGTATTCAAGAAATATGTACAAGCCATAATTTGACATTGGAAAGTTTTTAACAATTGGGCAAGCAGTTTTTTTTAAAGCATTAAAAAACAGCCAATGCAGACAATTTGGTCTTGAATAATTGGGTGACCAAAACTGATGTCATTGTCTAGAGGTCAAAATTTGACAATTTTTGTTTGTTTGTAGGAAGACGCAAATGTAACATTTCAGCACCATAGTGGGAACTAAGTCTCAATTAAAATGGACATGTGGAGGTCATAAAATGATTCAAGGAAGCTTTGAAATGTTTGGGCTGCACAGCTGGCAGAAGGTTCCAGTGGGTCAGTTTTTTAGGCATGCCTTAAGCCTGTGCTGGATGAATGGCAACAGTGTCTATCACAGAGTCCAAGTGTCTGGTCCAACACTGCCTTGGTTTCAAGCAGTCAAAACATCAATGAAGTGGCCTTCGGAACTGCACCGATTAAATGCTGTTGCTTTACAATGTGGCATCACGTGGGATTTAATGTCTCTAATGAGAATTTACAGTAGAGTCCAGAATAACCACAATGACAGTGCATAGGGAGATTTCTCTGTATCTAGCAAGTAGCCAGATGGGTGTTTCTGTTTATATTGCAACTTTGCACACACTGATGGATGCTCAACCACATACTACTTTCACCCCCTGGTCACCGGGCTACTCTTCTTATCATTCTATCTCCATTTCAACTCCCTGGGGAGCATGCAACCAGGCTGCACTACAACACCATCTCAACTCCCTGGGGAGCATGCAACCAGGCTGCACTACAACACCATCTCCACTCCCTGGGGAGCATGCAACCAGGCTGCACTACAACACCATCTCCACTCCCTGGGGAGCATGCAACCAGGCTGCACTACAACACCATCTCCACTCCCTGGGGAGCATGCAACCAGGCTGCACTACAACACCATCTCCACTCCCTGGGGAGCATGCAACCAGGCTGCACTACAACACCATCTCCACTCCCTGGGGAGCATGCAATCAGGCTGCACTACAACACCATCTCCACTCCCTGGGGAGCATGCATCCAGGCTGCACTACAACACCATCTCCACTCCCTGGGGAGCATGCAACCAGGCTGCACTACAACACCATCTCCACTCCCTGGGGAGCATGCAACCAGGCTGCACTACAACACCATCTCCACTCCCTGGGGAGCATGCAACCAGGCTGCACTACAACACCATCTCCACTCCCTGGGGAGCATGCAACCAGGCTGCACTACAACACCATCTCCACTCCCTGGGGAGCATGCAACCAGGCTGCACTACAACACCATCTCCACTCCCTGGGGAGCATGCATCCAGGCTGCACTACAACACCATCTCCACTCCCTGGGGAGCATGCAACCAGGCTGCACTACAACACCATCTCCACTCCCTGGGGAGCATGCAACCAGGCTGCACTACAACACCATCTCCACTCCCTGGGGAGCATGCAACCAGGCTGCACTACAACACCATCTCCACTCCCTGGGGAGCATGCAACCAGGCTGCACTACAACACCATCTCCACTCCCTGGGGAGCATGCAACCAGGCTGCACTACAACACCATCTCCACTCCCTGGGGAGCATGCAACCAGGCTGCACTACAACACCATCTCCACTCCCTGGGGAGCATGCAACCAGGCTGCACTACAACACCATCTCAACTCCCTGGGGAGCATGCAACCAGGCTGCACTACAACACCATCTCAACTCCCTGGGGAGCATGCAACCAGGCTGCACTACAACACCATCTCAACTCCCTGGGGAGCATGCAACCAGGCTGCACTACAACACCATCTCAACTCCCTGGGGAGCATGCATCCAGGCTGCACTACAACACCATCTCCACTCCCTGGGGAGCATGCAACCAGGCTGCACTACAACACCATCTCCACTCGCTGGGGAGCATGCATCCAGGCTGCACTACAACACCATCTCCACTCCCTGGGGAGCATGCAACCAGGCTGCACTACAACACATCTCCACTCCCTGGGGAGCATGCAACCAGGCTGCACTACAACACCATCTCCACTCCCTGGGGGGCATGCAACCAGGCTGCACTACAACACCATCTCCACTCCCTGGGGAGCATGCATCCAGGCTGCACTACAACACCATCTCCACTCCCTGGGGAGCATGCAATCAGGCTGCACTACAACACCATCTCCACTCCCTGGGGAGCATGCAATCAGGCTGCACTACAACACCATCTCCACTCCCTGGGGAGCATGCAACCAGGCTGCACTACAACACCATCTCCACTCGCTGGGGAGCATGCATCCAGGCTGCACTACAACACATCTCCACTCCCTGGGGAGCATGCATCCAGGCTGCACTACAACACCATCTCCACTCCCTGGGGAGCATGCATCCAGGCTGCACTACAACACCATCTCCACTCCCTGGGGAGCATGCAACCAGGCTGCACTACAACACATCTCCACTCCCTGGGGAACATGCAATCAGGCTGCACTACAACACCATCTCCACTCCCTGGGGAGCATGCATCCAGGCTGCACTACAACACCATCTCCACTCCCTGGGGAGCATGCAACCAGGCTGCACTACAACACATCTCCACTCCCTGGGGAACATGCAATCAGGCTGCACTACAACACCATCTCCACTCCCTGGGGAGCATGCATCCAGGCTGCACCAAAGTTAGCTTTCACAGTTTTCCAGTTCAGCCCAGCAGACTGCAGGACAGAGCTCTCACTTGCATGAAGTTCCACAGACACCAACCTGTGACGCAGACCTCTGATGCTCCTTTGGCCTTGGCAGTCAGCATGTTGATGAGTCCGATGGGGCCTGGACAAAAACACAAGGCACGGTCTTGCATCTCACACACTCTCGCATGACTTTAGTAGAACAAACCTCCATTCTGTGATGTGCATCTAGTAAGAGGACTATGTAATGCTTGCTTTCCTAGGCAAGATCTGCTGAGGAGACATCAAGCAAAGTGGTTTTCTATAAACACCACTAAATGCATATCCACCTCACCCAAATCTTACCAACGCATATCAACAGAGAATGCGCTTGCTACAAACCTCAGTAATGGCATATCCACCTGTTCTATTACCCATTTAAAACAAACATGGTGCTACATGCAACAAAATTATTAGCATTGAATTTCCTAGATGCTTTCTTTCATGTACATCCACTAATTTAAACCATCAAATGAAAGGGTCATATTTCAGTATGTTGATTCCATGATATATGGACCAAATATCCATCAGTCAATGTTAGTGCTACTTCAGATTTCCATCACTTCAAATTTCTGACATTTTCATCGCCTTCAGCACCTTCAGGCAACTCTAACATGGCCTGGTATTGCATCATAAATGTGTAGCAATGTTGCATCAAGTCTTATACAGAAAACAGACCTGCACCGCAGATGAGAACTCTGCTGCCCAGCCCCACACCGCCACGGTTGCACGCATGCACACCCACAGACAGGGGCTCCAACATGGCCCCTTCCTCAGAGGTCACATGGTCTGGCAGCCTGCAACACACACACAGTAGAGAGACAGCCTGAAAGTGCATGCAATGTTATAGAAAGGTAGCCTGGACTACAAACAGAGCTTTAAAGGGACTGGCTGGCTGAAACACATGAAACTGTAAAGGCAGTTAGGTACACACAAAAAGTACAACAGAAAGACAGAATGGAAACACAACTCAGTAGAAAGCACCAGGAAAAAAACATACACACGCACACGCAGTCACACACTAACACACACACGCACATACACACACACACGCATGCACACACGCATACACACACACACACACACACACACACACATATACACACACACACACAACCTCATTAGTGGGAAATGTGGAACACAAAAGTAGCACTGTTAGAGGGCTGTCTGGAACAGCCACAGTGAGGTACAGAAGTTGTCTGGAACAGGCACAGTGAGGTACAGAAGCTGTCTGGAACAGGCACAGTAAGATGCAGAAGCTGTCTGGAACAGCCACAGTGAGGTACAGAAGTTGTCTGGAACAGCCACAGTGAGGTACAGAAGCTGTCTGGAACAGCCACAGTGAGGTACAGAAGCTGTCTGGAACAG
>JAWQFJ010000850.1:20068-65708 GCA_034096865.1 Theodoxus fluviatilis | reverse complement strand
CGAACTCCAGGCCACCCCGGGTATGTTACTGGGGCAACACTGACAGCAGGGACGCCCTGCCATTATCCACATAAATGCCACGATGTCCCATGATTTCATTTATCTTTTGTGTCTGCTCCATGCGGAAAGCGTTGTTTTCTTGACATAATGCTATATAACCTCATATAGAAGAGGGAAGGCAATAGACATGAACTCATATTATTCGAAATGTTTCAAGGCCGAACCTTAAAAGTAACAATACGGTTTCCCTGATTCAGGAAAACAAGGAACCATGTACCAACACTAAATATATAGAGCACTCGATCGTGATCTGTCAATTCTGATAACCACTTAAACGCCTGACTTATTCATCAAGTCCATAGCTTTGTATTGTTCTTTACGCCTTCCCAAAGACTGATTAAATTTAAACTATTTCTCATATGTAGCAATCATCCCACACCAAACATGACTGCGTTTTACATACTCCGTTGTCGACAGATGGGCATTTACATTCAAGCCCACTAGCTAAAAACAGTTTTATCTCGAGAACACCTCGTAAATAGGAATTTTCACCTTTTCTCATACAAAAGTAAAAATCAAAGGTCGTTAGTGTAATTGTTTTATAACTCAAAGGGTCACTGATGACCTGGAAATGTGATTCGTATAGAAGCATTACACCTCTGACTACACCCCCCACCAATGTACAAAAACTCTCATATGAAATAGTGTTGATCTTAATAGGAACCCAACCATGTTAAAAGTCACACCTTATCCATTCACTTAATTTACTATTGCAGATAAAATAATGCACCCAAAAAAGATAAAAGTAGGATGCGAACGTTAGCTCAGAGGACCAAAGTTAGGCAAACTCCTGTCTCGAGAATTTTGGCTACATTTATCTGATTGTAGTTACGGGAAGAAAAACATGTTTTTTTAAAATCAAAAAATTAACCAGTCAAAACAAATTATAATTACAACGAAAGAGAACACAATGTTCTAAACCCATCACAGAATTTAATCTAAGGTCCAACAATGATATAGCTGGACTGCGTAAATTTGCGTTCAGAAACTCCGACATACCTTAACAAAGTTATTTGTAAATAGTCCACCCCTCCTCTTCTTTCTTATCTCTCTCCCGGACCACCTGCTTTGCTTCGCTTGTTTTAAAAATTATTTTCCCCAAGGGTTTGTCATGAGCTATTCTACCAATAGAAATCGGCTCAGTATGTTGTCCATTACGTGATTAAAGATAGAGTCCTCACATATATTTTGTTTTACTGTGTTTAAAATCTTGCATTTAACTTTTTATCCAAGAGATCACAGAACATATTGCCAACATACATTTTATAACTACAAGGGCGCACCGTTGCAGTACAGCGATCTCTGCATTGGTACTATATGCTCTTTCGCGGCGAGAATTCTTTACTTGCCCTAAATAGAAGTAGAAATATGATGGTGCTGATCCTTTTTACACCTCGGTAGATCCTCTCAATCAAAATAGACTTTCATCTGACGTTTTTGTTCATGACGGGAGGTGCGAGTGTCAATCTTGAGCCCAAAATTTCAATGCACGTTGACAGTTTTAAAATGCTTGACAAAACTGAACCACTTTCAATTTTCATCTGGAGAAAAGTGGGAACAGCTCTGT
The DNA here is from genome assembly GCA_034096865.1 of Theodoxus fluviatilis. NCBI lineage: Eukaryota > Metazoa > Mollusca > Gastropoda > Cycloneritida > Neritidae > Theodoxus > Theodoxus fluviatilis. The sequence goes on along the minus strand of JAWQFJ010000850.1, from coordinate 64,081 downwards.
ATTCGAAGATGTTTACTACACATAATTGTACCGGTGCATGGCTGCAATTAAACACTTGCACCCGGCACTTAAGATTTTTTGGGTGCCTAATAATGAGAAAAAGGTTAAAGTTCCCGTGCTTCTGACGACCTCCAATGTAGCATCGAAGCTGCATCATATCATTTGGGACCTCACTTTTGTGTAATGGCAGAATAATTGACATTAAAAATAGTAATACATTTTTTTCTCCTCCTTCGTTTTAGACAAGATAAAGCCAAAATTAGTCTTTTAGGCTGGGGACAAGTGCCCCAAGGCATGGAAATCCGCCACAATAAATTTAATTTATTCTAATAGGTTACCCCAAAAAATGTCTGCATAGTTTTTTGGATGTCAGTGTCCTCAATTTGTTTACTCTGTTTAACTTGATATATCTTTTCAAAGAACAGAATACTTTTTGTAAATTAAAAAAGGGTGTGCCATATCCATATGTGTGCATGCACGTGCATGCGTGTGTGTGCGTGCGCGTGCGCGTGTGTGTGTGAGTGTGTGTGTGTGTGTGTGTTTGAAATCCACATGAATCAAACTATGTTGGATTGTGAAAGTGAGCTTATAGAGGAACCTATCACTTCGTGAACTCATGACTTAGAAGGTTTCAAACCATCTCGACATTGCATGCAACAGACATCAACATCAAACGCGCGTTAGAACCCACTGTGATGGAACAAGATGGAAGGAGTTGCTTCCCTTCAACTACCCGAAGTTACATTCACTGGCCATTGCAAGCTCCTGAGCATTCAACCCACGATGAATGCCGCCAAAACCCCGCTTTCCAGCTGCTACCCAGGCTTTGGGGCTTTCTCCAGCCATTACCTGTACACTGAAAGTTACTTCACTTCCAGACAAAATGGTCGAGCCATGTCGATAGCTCTTACAACTTGTTGCAATATTATTTATCAGCTACAGGCCTACTGGAATCAGTAACTTTTTAATAGTAAGAAGCATACATGGAAAATCTCTTGAAACTTCAAACTCCAACAACAAATGAGTTTCGAAAATAAGGGACAGCATTAGCAGTCCTCCCTTTTCTGTCCTTTTTTATGGATGCATATGTACACACACCCACACACATGCTCGCACATGCACACATATATACACATGTATGCATGCACACATACACACACACACACACACACACTCACACATAGAAACCAAAAGCTGAACTCTTAAATCTTACATATGTCATAGACATTCACACAACAGCATTTGTGTTTGAGTTGGCTAAAGAGTGTACATTTCCCACCCTGGTCAGATATTCATCACCCATGCACTAGGCCACTGCTTCATGTCTACCTCCCAACATAGAGATTTAACTATAATAAGATGTTTGCAATGTTGCACACCTTATCACTCAACTTTCTCATGTCTTAACCATCCTATGCTGGCAAAGTTCAATAGACATCATCCCCACTGGCGATTCCCCAGATCGTTTTCTTTGGCCAAATGGTTAGCATGCTTGACCTACCGTCCTTTCAGCTTATGGGTAGGGCACTCAGCTCTGCATGGATCCCATTACTACCTTACTTCTCCCCACCCAGGGGTGAAACGGGTACATGGAAGGACCAACCTGGAGAATTATTTTTGAAAACCTGGGGGCATTTAACTGCAGGTTGGTTGCATGGTCCTCAAGGCGTTGATGTGGTGCTGAAGTGATGCCAGTTGCCCAAAGATCGGGCGAAAGTGTGTACAAGTGCCCAGTTTTAACCCTCTTCACCCCAGAAATCCTGCTGTGTCCCCCAAAAATGGCCCTGTGCATGAGTGAAGGATATGGGGATGGATGGATGGATAGTGTTTTACAGTCTATCAGCCTTTGTAGGCTATATAAGGCCATTAGGCACGAAAATCACTAGAACAGTTTAAACTGTGTCCCCAATTATTCGCCTCTTGCAAATTCCATAGGGAGATGCGGTGGGTCAATTCTTACCCCGTACCCACAGGGGGATTGGGGATGGATGGATGGTGTTTTACGGCCTATCAGCCTTTGTGGGTTTTTTAAGGCCATTAAGCACGATAATTACTAGAACAGTTTAAACGCAAATCAAGCCATGGTGTCCCTAGTTATTCGCCTCTGACGAATCGCATAGGGAAACGCGGTGGGTCAATTCTTACCCCGAACCCACAGGGGGAGATTGGGGAGGGAATAGGGGTTGAGGGTCAGTTTATTTTAATAGATTCTTATCTATTATTGTACTGTGTATTTTAAGCCCATCCTTTGAGCCTCACAGGAAGGGCATTTTCTGTGCAAGAGAAAAGGTCATGAAGAAATTAAAACATGTGGGTTAAAAAAATTGTCCAGCATGACATTCCAGAATGATGTAGTTTCCTATCCTATATGGATCAGCATGGATTGTGGCCAAGGGGGAGACTTGGTTTTTCTTCTCCCACTTGCAGGAGATTTGGATTGTAGCCGTGTTGTAGATGTCAGAGGGATTTGGGAAGCGAAATGGGGTCGAGAGCCTGCTTGTTTTCATCTGGGCTGTTCTAGTATTCTGAATGTTTATGTCCATTATCTGAACCTCACAGAAAAGATGATTCTTTCCTATGTGAGAGAAATGTTATTAAGAGGAAGAAAATAAAACTTGTCTGACATAACAAGTTTTTAATAATTCCATTATTTATTTAAGGTACCCATTTAATTTTACAAGGTTGCCTCCCTTCGCAAAAAAGGTCACCTTTACCTTTGTCCATGGTGCAACATGCATCCACAGGTACAGCGACATGCCTGACTGGATCACCACTGTCACTGGTGCAACATGCATCCACAGGCACAGCAACATGCCTGACTGGATCACCACTGTCACTGGTGCAACATGCATCCACAGGCACAGCGACATGCCTGACTGGATCACCACTGTCACTGGTGCAACATGCATCCACAGGCACAGCGACATGCCTGACTGGATCACCGTCACTGGTGCAACATGCATCCACAGGCACAGCGACATGCCTGACTGGATCACCGTCACTGGTGCAACATGCATCCACAGGCACAGCGATATGCCTGACTGGACCACCGTCACTGGTGCAACATGCATCCACAGGCACAGCGACATGCCTGACTGGATCACCGTCACTGGTGCAACATGCATCCACAGGCACAGCGACATGCCTGACTGGATCACCACTGTCACTGGTGCAACATGCATCCACAGGCACAGCGACATGCCTGACTGGACACACTGTCACTGGTGCAACATGCATCCACAGGCACAGCGACATGCCTGACTGGATCACCGTCACTGGTGCAACATGCATCCACAGGCACAGCGACATGCCTGACTGGATCACACTGTCACTGGTGCAACATGCATCCACAGGCACAGCGACATGCCTGACTGGATCACCGTCACTGGTGCAACATGCATCCACAGGCACAGCGACATGCCTGACTGGATCACCGTCACTGGTGCAACATGCATCCACAGGCACAGCGACATGCCTGACTGGATCACAGTCACTGGTGCAACATGCATCCACAGGCACAGCGACATGCCTGACTGGATCACCGTCACTGGTGCAACATGCATCCACAGGCACAGCGACATGCCTGACTGGATCACCACTGTCACTGGTGCAACATGCATCCACAGGCACAGCGACATGCCTGACTGGATCACCGTCACTGGTGCAACATGCATCCACAGGCACAGCGACATGCCTGACTGGATCACCACTGTCACTGGTGCAACATGCATCCACAGGCACAGCGACATGCCTGACTGGATCACCGTCACTGGTGCAACATGCATCCACAGGCACAGCGACATGCCTGACTGGATCACCGTCACTGGTGCAACATGCATCCACAGGCACAGCGACATGCCTGACTGGATCACCGTCACTGGTGCAACATGCATCCACAGGCACAGCGACATGCCTGACTGGATCACCGTCACTGGTGCAACATGCATCCACAGGCACAGCGACATGCCTGACTGGATCACCACCATCACTGGTGCAACATGCATCCACAGGCACAGCGACATGCCTGACTGGATCACCAGTCACTGGTGCAACATGCATCCACAGGCACAGCGACATGCCTGACTGGATCACCAGTCACTGGTGCAACATGCATCCACAGGCACAGCGACATGCCTGACTGGACCACCGTCACTGGTGCAACATGCATCCACAGGCACAGCGACATGCCTGACTGGATCACCGTCACTGGTGCAACATGCATCCACAGGCACAGCGACATGCCTGACTGGACCACCGTCACTGGTGCAACATGCATCCACAGGCACAGCGACATGCCTGACTGGATCACCGTCACTGGTGCAACATGCATCCACAGGCACAGCGACATGCCTGACTGGACCACCGTCACTGGTGCAACATGCATCCACAGGCACAGCGACATGCCTGACTGGATCACCGTCACTGGTGCAACATGCATCCACAGGCACAGCGACATGCCTGACTGGATCACCACTGTCACTGGTGCAACATGCATCCACAGGCACAGCGATATGCCTGACTGGACCACCGTCACTGGTGCAACATGCATCCACAGGCACAGCGACATGCCTGACTGGATGACCACTGTCACTGGTGCAACATGCATCCACAGGTACAGTGACATGCCTGACTGGATCACCACTGTCACTGGGCCACTCTGGAGCAATTTCTCAGCTTGCTGCACATCACCTGGTACTGCCTTGCATCAACTCTGGGTGAGGTGTCAGATGTTCAGACAAACAAGATTTGAATCTGGTTCTTTGAAGTGCATCCATGGGTATGTATACTGAAGTGCATCCATGGGTATGTATACTGAAGTGCATCCATGGGTATGTATACTGAAGTGCATCCATGGGTATGTATACTGAAGTGCATCCATGGGTATGTATACTGAAGTGCATCCATGGGTGTGTATACTGAAGTGCATCCATGGGTATGTATACTGAAGTGCATCCATGGGTATGTATACTGAAGTGCATCCATGGGTATGTATACTGAAGTGCATCCATGGGTATGTATACTGAAGTGCATCCATGGGTACGTATACTGAAGTGCATCCATGGGTATGTATACTGAAGAAGAAGAGGAATAAAGAAAAGAGGCAAATTTCTAAAGACCCACATATTCACAAAAGTCATTTATTAAAATTCATAGATCAGAACACAAAACTTTATTTCCCATGAAGAAAATTTTCTACATTTCCTCTCCTCCTCCACAGTACACAGGACATAGAGATTCCCCAGCAAAAGATAAATACTTGTAACAACATGTATCATCGTACACAACACTTTTCCAACAAGACAGTCACATCACGCAGTCGGCTTCTACAGAAGGCTATACATAAATAATGACAAATACTGCCAACCCTTGGGGAATGATTATGGACAAAGAGAAGAGTGAGCCATGCACAACACGAATGCAAATAACTCCAAGGGACAACCCCTGGCCTCCTAACCACAGGCTGCCCAATTGCTGACAGGGAAATTTCATTCAGTTTCACCTGAGAGGAAATAAAAACTTTCAGGTAAAACAATCCCCATAAACTGCCTGTCAGCAGCGATGAATTAAGCATGAGATTACATACAAATGCAGGACTCCTTTTATGCTGAATTATGCCGCACTGGCACAGGACACACAGGGAAGGGACAACCACTAGACATTGCATGATACGAAATAAAAAGGAAAATTATTATATGAAATATTATGAATGATGGGAGGGGGGTTTAGGTGGGGACAAGGGGGGGTACAGGGTAAGGACAACAAAGTCAGTCAGGGAGGATGTATGGATTTGATTTTGGGCTGCAGTGCTTGACTGTGAGCGATTTGTTCTTCAGGGCAAGGCAAATGCTTGATTCAAGGCATCACTCATGGACAAGTTTGCCGGCACAGCACAGTCCCATCATCACAAGAAATTCCAGTCTGCCTCCACAAGCCACTCCGGCAAGCTGCAACAACCTCTACTTCCACAGCTGCTCCAAACGTCAGGGTGAGCAGACTGGACAAATAAACCGTCTGACTTCGAGACAGACCGAGACATACAACACGCAAGTGGCACATCCACATACTGCCACATAGCAAGGCAGCCTCATGGCTGAAACCCTGATGAGTCACAAGTGTTTCTACACATGGATGAGATGCACAGTAGACCACGGGAAAGTGGACGTCCACTGACATTTTGTGCTGGTTGATGGTGAAGTCGAGCTGTTCCAGAGCGACAGATGGAAAGTAGATGCAACTGTCACACACACAGTTTCCACAACTTGCTGGCTGCAAAGGCTGTATGATGATCAAGCAAATGTCTGGTGTTGTGTGTCCATTTAGGAGCTAGGCAGTCAGAGAAAAGGATGGCAACTAGCACTCACAGACACACAACTCGTTATGCTTTTGGTAAATGCTTTTCTTTTTTTCCTAGGCTCCCTTCAAGTCTATAAGTGGCATGATTGAGTAGAAAAATAGCAATGGCCATTTCGTCCGAACAACCTAAATGACCTGCTCCAAAAGGCAGGAACGCAAAAAATGCCCAAAGCAAGTCCAAATGTTAAAAAGAAATGACATCTATGCAGGATTCTGCTGGTTCAGAGATAACACAGTAAAAGTCAAATGTCCAATTTGCTGCCTCTGCAAAGATGGCCGCTGCCCCTGCTGAGCAGAGAACATGTCTGGCCACTGAGCACCAGACCTACTCCCACTTCTGGGAGCGGCCACCAAGCCTCTCCCTTCAGGGAGTTGGACTCTCCCTCTCTCTCCAGTTGGAGCAACCACCTTGTCTAGTAGATTTGGCTGCCCAGCTGGCCACTCGGCAGTCCTGGCCCGACTGCGCCTGTCCCCAGGCTTGTGTGCCTTGTATCTTGACTGGCCCAGTCCTCATGCCCTTGCTACATTTTAGTCGTCGCTCTCCATCCACAACTTCGGTGTGCCCATGCTCAGCCCCAAGCTCCAGGCATTCATCCAACAGCCTTGGGTTGGCTGCAGCTCCTGCCATGGCCTGATCAAGCATATAGCCGATGCAGGAGGTTGTCTCCCATGGGCTTGGGACCCGGGTCGTGTGAAAGACTGATGCACCCTCAGGTTTGGTTGAAGGGCGACTTGGAGATGTGGAGACCCTGTCCATGTGGCTAGCAGGCTGGCCCTGCTACGTGTCATGCATGATCTCCCACAGGCAGTTGGAGAGAGCATTGGAGGCCTCCACTCCACTCATTGCCACATAGCTCAGCAGCTGCTCCCGCCGTTTGATCAGGCTGCAAGCATAAAAGGTAGCGTTTGCATTGCAAGATGCACACCACAACAAACTCTGCAGTCTTTCATATCTGATGATGGATGGATGGATGGATGGATGGATGGATGGATGGATGGATGGATGGATGGATGGATGGATGGATGGATGGATGGATGGATGGATGGATGGATGGATGGATGGATGGGTGGATGGATAGTGTTTTACTGCCTATCAGCCTTTGTAGGCTATGTAAGGCCATTAAGCACGAAAATCACTGGAACAGTTGACAGTAAACGCAAAGTTGAGGGGAATTGCATAGGAAGATACGGTGGGTCAATTCCTACCCCGAACCCACAGGGGGGTTCAAATCTGCTGAGAATACCAAAAGCCACAGAATCAGGACAGTCAAATCTTCGACATGTGAGGAACCTTCCTTGTCAACGGCATGTACCAGCCAAATAGGCCTACGTACAAGGATGAAGCAATTCCTTTACAACAAAGAAGAAAACACCTTTTGAGAATTCACCTGACAGACAAGTACACAAAATGACACCATCCATCAATAAATGAAGTTTATCTCTGAAAATACCAAGGAAGTAAAGAATATGTAACCAAAATTTAACCACTGCAGACACTTTTCTGGGATTATGCCATATCCATCCAAGAGCATGGATGAGAATGGAATTAGAGAATACCACATTGAGTTGAGGGTGAGGAAGTGGACAAGGAGGTGAGGACTTGAGAGCAGGGAGAGGAGAGAGCAGAAGAGATGACGGAATGGTTTCCAGGTGGGCTGCTGGTAGGAAGCAGAGCTTACCTTCGGCCAAGAGGGGAAAACCTTGCCAAATTTCTAAGGATGAGGGCCGAGGTGAGACGGATATGTTTTGTGACTGGTCCCTCACGTGGTTCCTGCAAGAGGCAAGAATTTTTATAATATGTGCGCAACCACCCCTTGCACACAATGTTTGCAGACTATTTCTCATTGGAAAACATTACACTACCAGTGAAGAAGTATCAAGTGAACCAAAACATAGTTAAGATTTAATCCATCCTCAGTGAGAAATTTAAACAAGAAAAATTAACACAACTGATCCCATTCCAATGGCTGAAATTTGGACCACTTGCATGGTCTGACATAACCTCATTTCACTGCAGAGACAGACCATTCTGCCAAGTTTTCGTAGCAATGACAATGAGGTATTTCTTTACTCATCACTATGAGTAGAGATTGCTGCGATGCAATAGGAAGGGTTCTTCCCCTCAATACAACATGACCCCTAATTTTACTGCATGAGGTTTTTTTCTGCCTTCATTAAAAAAATTTAAAGCCTGCACTCATCAAGGCAATTGACATGTTAACAGTAGCAAACAACTTCCTGACAGTCCATGAAAGGTTTTCAGCTCCATTGGCTTATGGTCATGACCCAGACATTGGGAGATGATCAATCTCGGGCAGGCAGGAAGGAGACCGAACAGGCCAAATGCCACTGCTGCAGCTGCACAAAGCATCACAAGTCCAAGGCAAGTGACTGCAGTGATGCTACTTTTCATGTAAGCAGTTTCCAATTTAAAGGCAGACCCTTTCAGTCAGTCTCAAACTCTTTGCAATACTTCTGTACCACTATCTCCCTTGAGAGGGAAAACTCAAGTTACTTATTCACACCTACTAAATTTGCCAACAGCATGCAAGACAACACAATTAGGACAACACCAAGTTTCAATATAACTGAAGCTCTCCTCTAGACATGCACCAATAAAAATAAAACAGAAAAAAGTACAAGGACAAGTGCTGGTTCAACATCAAAACACAGTCACAAAGCATTCAGACAGGTCCACATAACACACTCTATTCTACCATCAACACCATTCCCCCAACCCACACACAAGGGTGATGAAGCACTCTACATTTGCACTCTACATCTAAGCACACTCAAAGCAGCCAAGCCAGGCCAGGCATTCCATAGGAACACAGAGTAGAGAAGCTGTCCCTCCCACACAGCAAGCCCCCTACACTTACACTGAACTCCGGGTACGGAGGCCTGATGGAGAAGCGTTTGATGGCCTGCAGCGCAGCATCTTGCGGATAGACTAGCAAGTTGGGGGCACCATGGGGGGTGGTGTGCGGGGGTGGAGGGGGCGGGGGCGGGGGAGGGGGCAGAGGTGCTTGTGCTGTAGCTTGTGAGGTGGGAGGGACAGAAGACTGCTGTACTTGTTGCTGTTGCTGCTGCTGCTGCTGCTGCTGCTGTTGCTGCTGCTGCTGTTGGGGAGGAGGTGCTGCTGGAGGGTTGATCCGTCGCTGGTGAGCTGCTCTCATCCCCATTTCTGAGCAGTGATGATCCTGCATGCAAGAAGGAATTCTTAAGAAGTGAGGACAACTTGCTAACTCACAATTGTCCCCAAATAACATAACAACCATTTGGAATCCTCTCATTATAAATCTTAACTCTTTGAAGACGGTACTATTTTTAGCTCGTGTTGACTGGAGACACATGTTTCTGGGCATTTTAACAGAAATTGCTGAAAAAATACTAATCAAGCAATGGAAAAACTGTTGCCATCATTAGAACGCTCTTTGTCTCCTTTATCCTTGTAGATCAATGTCATGTTCTCATTATTTTAATTTTGAATATAGTATTGCAACAAAGATGGGTACCGTCTGGCGTGCCTGTTTTTAGTTCGGCTGGAGTGAGGCCGACTTGCTCAGCCGACAGCGTGCACGGATCAGTTTTCGATTCCTCTTCTTCTGTCAGCAGTTCGTGCACTATATCTATGATCTGCTCCTCTAAAACTACAGGTTTTTCATCTTCATCCTCTTCGGAAAAAAGGAGCACATCGTCCTTTTCATTTGATCCTTCTTTCATAGCGATTTCAACAAAAATCCTCATCGTCCTGCTTCGACGCCATTGCGATTTAGCGTTTAAATCGCCCCCTTGCCACATGTGTAAACAAAGTCTGGCAGTGCCTTATCCTCTTCAAATTCAGAGACACAGACAATCTACAATGTTCCTCACTATCTTATAAGAGAACTAGACTACCTCGACTGGTTAAGAGCCCCTCACAACACGCACAAGAAATTAACATACGCACATCATGAGATGCGTCGTCAACCGTTGCTCACCTCACCGCATCATATGATGAGATGCGTCGTCATTGAGTTAATAGATGGTGAGTCAAATTTTACTTTCAGACTCCAGAAGAAGTTATGACATTTTTATTCCATTTACAGATGACCTAATGAAGAGTGGGTACTGCCTCTTTGAATGGACTAGTGCATTAATGAGCATTTCAAGAACCAGACAGACAGGTGACTGACCTGTACATGGGTGAAGAGTGACCAGCGCCTCCTGTGGACTGGGTCGCACCCTTCCCACAGACAGAGGCTGCCCTGGTACTGCTGCAGGTGGGTGTTGGCCACATGAAGCAGGGAAGTGCGAGCGTTCTCAAAGCACCTGTGCAGGAACAAGCAGGCGTGCACCATTAAGTCATGCAGACATATCACTCATCAGTGTAGGTCTTGTTATAGTAATAAAACATTTGGTGTTAGAAAAATTACATTTTCTCATGGCAATTTCAACATTATTATGTATGATGAAGCATAAAAGATGCACAAGGTGAATTAGTTTTCAAAGCAAGCTGCAAAAATATTCTGAAAACCAAATCACTGCAACTACAATTTCTATGCATTATCAATTATAAAAATTAATTAATCATTAACAAAACAAGACTGTGTTTAATAAGTGTTACAAATCAATGATAAATTTCATGAGGTTCAACATAGATGACTCCATTACAGCAGTCTATGGGGAGAATAAATGAATCGATGAATAAAAACGTGTGTGGAGTTTGACAGTCTACCAGTCTTTGCAAGCTACATAAGGCCATTGAGCACACAAGCTGCAAGAGCTGGTTACAGCAAGAGCTGGTTACAGCAAGAGCAAGTCAAGTCAGGATTTACCTGTTTACACACCCAATACTAATAGTATTAACCCTCTGCGCGCGTAGTTACCTCCCCTCACAGCCGTCGGCGGATACAGTCGACAGACGGATAGGCATGTTTGAATCTGGCGCCGTTTGCTATGAATCTTGGGATTGTGAGAGCTCTCTACGCATGGAGACTGCGCAGAAGAGCCTCGCTTTCATAATAACAGTCGCAATATTTTTTCACTGCAAGTGCGCGAATTTAGAGCAAATTTTGAAGTTACCGATCGAGGTAGACACGCTGCTGCGCGATTTCGACTGCGCACGCTGGCCCAGAAATGGCTGAGCTCGATCCTGATGAAGAGCGAATCTTTGAAATATTGTTCGATTCTGACTCGGAAGAAGAATTCCAGGGCTTCACATGGAATTCTTCTTCCGAGTCAGAATCGAACAATATTTCAAAGATTCGCTCTTCATCAGGATCGAGCTCAGCCATTTCTGGGCCAGCGTGTGCAATCGAAATCGCGCAGCAGCATGTCTACTTCGACCGGTAACTTCTGAATTTGCTCTAAATTCGCGCATGGACTCTCCTCAACATGTGCCCGATGAGGTATCTCAATCGGATGCTTTTCATCTCTATTTCAACTAATAAAGTCGTTGACTTGATGGTCGATGAAACGAATCGCTACGCTGGTCAAGTGAGGGCGAAGAAAGGAAGCGATGCGGGAATTTATTCTCGAGTAAGTCAGTGGCACTCGACACGTTTTTTATTTGTGTTGTCTCAGGGTTTTTTTCTTATCATATTGTATTGCATGGACATAAATTTCAGTGGGTCTATCAGAGAGAGCATTCAATTTTCCATCTTTCCTCCAAAAATTTTGCCTCTATAGCAAAGAATAAAATAATTGTATATTTTTAAACAGAAGAGGGGTCTCGGTTTTTGGGCACGCCCAGAAAATAACTGGCTGCAGGGAGGAAAAACCGTGAAAAATTAATGGCGTCCAGAGGGTTAAGAGAAGCAAAGGATCTATTTTCATTCTCAACCCACAGAGACTGACTGATTATGAGGAATAAAAAACATGAGACAACATATCTGCCTAGCACATGCTAACATACCCCCCCCCCCCCCCCAAGTGTAAACAGAAGCCTATGGGGCTCACCTTTTACAGCCATCCCACTCACAAAGGTACTCCATCTGGTTGGGGTTGGCAGGGCGGGGACTATGGTTTTCAGTGGCAGCTGCAGCTCGTGTCCGTTTGCGTGTGGAGGCCAACGGTGCCGTTGCTGGTGGGAGAACCTTACCCTTGCCAACTTGGACAGTGGCAATGGCCTTCTCCCCTTTACCACCAGCCTTCTTGGGTGTGGGGGGATTGGGGAGGGAGGGGGTGGGGCAACTGGAATGCTTGTCGCCCACGGAGTCTGTGGTGGAGCTGGTGGTGCTGTCGGAGCTGACCTCACTGTCCCGGGAGTTCTCACAGATGCCCAAGGTGATCTTGGTTGAACTCTGGTCGTTAACAGTCCCTGCCAGGGAGGCTGCCACAGCCTGGCCACTCACACCAACACTACTAGAGTCCAACCCCAAAGTCCTGGTTGGCAGACATGGCATCCCAAGGGAGACGGGGGGTGCAGGCTGGAGGTGTGACTGGGGGTGAGGTTGGGAAGTATGGATGACCACTGTGATGCCGTTCTCCTTGGCAGCACCCTGGGCACCTAAGACTATCTGGCTCAGCACACGGTTGGGTTGCTGCTGCCCCACCCCAGCCATCACCTCCCCTGCCTCAGGCACCCTTCTGTCCAGGTGAGGCCCGGTGGAAAAATTCTGGTTATGGCCATGGATCTGGCTACCAGCAGCATTATCCAGAAGACTGCCACAGTCCCCACGGTGACCAATGCCATTGAGCTTAGAGGCCTTCACCAGCAACTTGGCAATCTGCTCTGGGGCGAGGACCTTGAGCTCACCCTGGTCACCTGCACTCGACACGCCGTTGACCGCCACATGCTCCTGCAGACCCTGACCCCCTGTACGGCCCTCGCACACTGGGGAAGGGGGCAGCTCCTCTTCAGCCTTGAGGGGGGAGCCCATGCTGCCATTCTGGAGCACGGAGGAGGTGGGACCCTGGTTCCCACCTCCATCCACGTCCATAGGCTCCTCTTTGCTCTGACCGAAGTTACCTGTAGAGGCTGAGAAGTTCTGCTGCCACTGCATGTCAGTACCATTGGCCCCAGAGTTCTCAGGCATGGCCACTGTGACCTGCACACTGAGCACACTGTTGGGGTCTGCCAGGTTGGGGATAATCTGGTGCACGAAGTTCATGGGGGCTGGGGACGGCTGGGGTTGTGGTTGGGGCTGGGATTGAGGTTGGGGTTGGATTTGGGACTGGGGGCGGAAAGGGGTGGCGGCTGCCAAGTGAGGGGTGGTGATGTGGTTGGAGGGAGCACCAGGCGTACTCATGACTAGAGCACCAGTCTGGGACATGGACAAGTGAGACACTGATGAGGCGGGGAGCATGGTACTGGGAGCTGGGGGAGCTCCAGCAGCTGCTGTGAGTGTGGACGGTTGGGCAGGCACAGAGGAGGGGGAGGCCGCCAGGCGGCGGACATTTGTGTCCCACTGGGGCACGCACCGGTTCTCTACCCGCTCAATGCGGGCCTCAGCCCCCAAGTTCACCGCATCCTTGGCCTTCTCTGCCTCTCCACACACCTCCAGCTCCACACTTCTTGGCCGAGGAGAGCTGGGAGCTGGACTCAATGAAGCAGCCACTGATGATGGATGAGGACTATTGGATGCCTTCTTTGCCACTATGGCAGTAGCCAGAGGCATCTGCTGCTGGTGCTGCAACTGCTGCTGTTGCTGCAAGAGCTGCTGCTGAAGAAGGGCTTGCTGTTGCTGCAGCACATGCTTCTGCAAAGCCTGTTGCTGTTGCTGCTGAAGCAGTAACTGTTGATGGATGTGTTGCTGCAGAAATGAGTGATGCCCCTGAAGCTGCTGTTGTTGCTGTTCAGGTTGTAGCAATTGTTGTACTTGCTGCTGCGGTTGCCCTGTCTGCTGAAGCACTTGCTGGAGTTGCGGCTGCTGGGGCTGGATGGGTTGCTTCAGTAACTGTTGCTGCACTTGCTGCACTGGTTGCTGCACTATCTGGATGGGATGCTGCATTTGCTGCATGGCTTGCATCTGCTGGCATTGCACTACTTGCTGCACAGCCTGAACCTGGGACACCTGCTGCATGGTTTGCACTTGTTGCATTGGCTGAGCTTGCTGCAGTTGCTGCACAGCCTGAACCTGTGCCACTTGTGGGACTGCTTGCACTTGCTGCAGGGGTTGCTGCTGGATCTGGAACTGTGTCTGCTGGCTGAAGGTGACAGGCTGCATGCCTGGCTGACCCATGGATACCATGATGGACTGAGGGGTGGAGCTGTTCTCGGAAGAGGCCATGACAAATTGCAGCGTGGTGGGGATGCCACTGGTTCCATCACTGGCCACTGAGGCAAAGGCCAGCTGGGCCATCACCTCACCGGATGGCAGCTCCATATCACCACCCTGCTGTGGAGTGGAAGGTCGGGGCAGAATCTGGCGCCCCACCATGTTCTGGCTAACTTTCTTGGCCAGCAAGCTTTTGATCAGGTTGGAGTCAGAGGAGCGCGCATTGCCGTCATCAAAAAAGGCAGCATTAGCTACCGCCATGCGGGCCAGCCCATGGTCTGTCTGCAGAGCCTGCTGGATGGAGGGGAAGCACTTAAGGGTAGGAGTGCTTGCAGCAAAGATGGGCCGTTGCGTGGAGACATGCGGAGCATGGGCTGCCGATGCTGGGAGAGAAACGGTGACAGGCTGACAGGCTGGCAGAGGGGAGATGGAAGGGGGATTCTGCAACTGCTTCTGCAGTGCTGAGGACACTCTAATGCCTGCAGTCTGAGGAGGTCCTGCACCCCCAAGGGATGCCAGAGGCTGGGGAGTTGAGCCTTGGGGCCGAATCATGACCTGGATCCCACCCTCAGGCCGAGCAGGGCTGATGGCAGGGGCGATGGAGATGGGGGCCTTGGCCTTGACAGACTTGGAGGACTTGGGGGTGGGGGGTCGTGCCCCTTGAGGGGCCGGGGAGGACGCCAGGCTGCGAGCCAGGGGGGAGGCTGAGGCCTGGGGGATGGAACCTGTGTGGAGAATGTGTTGGGGTGAGAGGCGGGGCGGCTCCATGAGGCGCCGACGGAGAGTGGGGGTGTGGGTTAGGTCTAGTCGGGGCGAGTTAGCGGCGGAGGTGGGCAGGCTGCCGCTCACAGGCGAGGTGCCCACAGTCACACTAGGGGCACTGACTGAAAGCAAGAAACAACAGAAAACAGTGCTACAGAAAGTCCACAGACAAACCAAAACTAACAACAACATTAATAGCAGTAACAACAACAGCAAATTAAAATGCTGCAACTGAACTGACTATGACTACAATGGAGAAATGAAACTTAGAGCAGCATGTGCAAAGATAAAAAAGAAAATGGAATCTTAACTGGGGGAAAAAGGTGTGATGGCAAAGACTATCAATGTGAAATGGAATTGTTATTTCAGCATATAAAAATTTGAATCATAACACAAACTACAGATTGAAATGTTTCATGCAAGTGCACTAATCTTAGACATGCAAGCTAAATAAAATGTTTGATTACTGGACAAAGGAAAATATAAATGCACAAAATATGACCAAGAAGACACATGTCAAGTCTTGCCTTCTGAAAGCATTTCATTAGTGAAAAAAGGGGGTAAAGGTGATGTTGTATAGAGCAACTTATCACCCATGTCTGGCTCTCAAACCATTTTACACAAGTATTCTCCATTCAAAATTCTTGTATTTACTCAGCAATCCACCGACTTTCATGGGCTAATCACACAAGCCACATGAAGAGTTGGCTGCCTTCAGATACATTGCATTACAATCACAATCATTCGAGATATGTTTACTAGAGGCTCGTGCGATGGCTTTTCTACATGAAATTATTTCCAGATGATCACTGCTGAATACTTCAGCTTATCCAGCAGTGCCCCAACATTGAATTGCAGCCATGAACTTCAAAAGGCAGCCTTTGACAGCAGTGTGTTGCAACGGTGACATATAAGGCAGTCAAGACAACAAATGAAGAGGGACCAATGGGAAATATCAAACATGGGTAAAAGGAATATATAATGATGCGAAAGACAAACACATGACTTTATAACAGGAGAAAAAAAAAGCACTGACTACTGATCTGAGGGAGTAGGACTATGCAGTCAACACATCACCATGCCATCAGAAACTCCACATGGTGAACTCTCATCGCCAAGAACATGGCTATGCTCGATTGAAACAGCTGTAGCTACTAAACATCATCTGACTACACATACAAACACATACAACACACATCCACACGTTTTTCATTCATTCTGACCTATTATCTCCCCAATCTGTTTAGTGCAATTTTCTTGCAGCATTGATTTTACTATCAAGTTTAACTCTTAATGTCCTGTGCCGTTCCTAACTGCTCCTGAGGCTAAATCCTATGCAGCTTGTAAACGCATGCGATTCATGCCTAAGAAACCAAGGGAGATTACTAGGGCGGGAAGCTCTCTACCACTGAAGGAAATTACTGCACTACATTCGCTTGGATAGTGCGTCTCTGTGAATTTTTTAAACAGATTTTGATCAATTTCTACTGAGTTATTTGGCTTTTTCGCTCATTTTTTATTGTGGGCGTTCTCCATTGCGAAGATGGCGAACGATAATGCCGACTATGGTTGAGGAAGTGATTAGTATTTTATCGCAATGGTTCGATCTAGACACGTTTGACTCGAAGAGTTGGCTTAGCATGATGTACTGGTTTCCTGTGCCCACACAAGTGATTTATCAGACCTGCGGGCAAAATATTTCCACTTCGTCATCGGCTGATGTCGCCGAATGGTCAGACACTGTGGAGGAGTTTGCTAACAATCCTTTCATTGAAGCAGTTGTTTCACAAATATCAATCAGACTTGATGTAGAACCAGTAGAGGCTACTGTATTTTCTGCAACTATTTCCAGAGAAAATGTTTGTCATGATCTCTATCTAGACTTTAGGCAAGGCAGAATGGCAACGGAACAATCATCAACAATCATCAAGGACGTCAATCATTCAATGTGATAGGCGTCATTTAGCTGCAGCTCAATCAGGTGCTACTGAAGCAAGCGATGTGAGCTGAGACAGCCAGTGATTGCCGATGTTATGTCAAGGAATCGTTACAAAATCATCACAAATTAGACAGTGTTTATATTTATAGAAAAAATTGCTTTGTCTATTTCCATTAATTTACCATATTACATGCAAACAAAGCAAAGAAAAATATCAAAAACACTCTGTACTTGATCTTAGAATGACCAACATTCATTTCTGACTACACAGATCCATACAATATCATAGAAGTAGGATTTATTTTAAACAAATCAACTGTGTTGTGTGTCATTTTCTCTGAAACCTTACAGGACTGGGGCTTGTAGTTGTGAAATTTCTTACAGGATGTAAAGAGTTAAGCATTACTTTTCAACTATTTCCAAAACCAAGTTGACTACTCTGGTCTGAATCCCGACCTTTTTCAAGCTTCATCAATCATGTGTCCAATGACATCAAACTATCCCATCTGTATCGTCAGCATCCATTTGTTCACCATTCTTCAAGTGAAGTAAATGCCCTATGCCTCAAACTGCAGTGCCAAAAGCATTATTAAGCAGTGGAGGCTTGGAAAGCAGTGAAACTTTGAATGACAGAGAGTAGGGTCAGCACTCCAACACAATGAGAAGCAGCAGCAGCAGAACAACAGAGGAAGTCAACCATTTGGCACCAGAGACGGACACATGGACGGATTGAAGACTGAGTGAGCACAACAACAGTGTGACTGTGAGTACCCCGAAGTGAGCGCTGACCCCTCTGGGTGCTGTCCTTTCCTTAAGCATCATCTCCAAGCCGCAGGAGAGTGATGCCAAGGCATGTCAGTAGATTATGGCATCAATTTACATCTCTCTCTCTCTCTCTCTCTCTCTCTCTCTCTCTCTCTCTCTCTCTCTCTCTCAAGGGCCAGGTCCACAGAGCACTCCCACTGGACATTCAAGCCATCTTGCATATACAATGGGGGTTTTAATATTTTGGTGAGGTACAGGTTTCAATCCACAACAGAACTCCCACAGAAAATTCAGACCGTTTTCAGAGATAAGTTAGTAAAGATGTAAGAAAGGCAGGATGGATGGATGGATGAATGGATAGAGTATTACAGCCTTTGAGGGCTATGTAAGGCCATGGATCATGAAAAGTCATTAAAGATTGTAAGATGAGAGCAAGTCAAGTCATGATTTCCCTATTTAATCCCCTCGTGTGATGTGGTGGGTCAGTTTCTACTCCCAACCCACTGGAGAAAAGAAAGGCAGGAGGAAAAAAGTCATTCTCGATGACAAGTATCATTGAAAACATCCAGGAATACAATGTCTCACCCTCATTGCTCAGATCCTTGTGGATGAGCTCAAAACACATGGAAACAATAAGTGAAATGAAACACTGAAGAATGCAGGGATGAAATTCTCACATATCGCAATGCTTCTCTCAAAAAAGCTGTTGAAACGTTTTAAGAAACCATTAAATTTCCAGTGGAACTACCTAGTAGCGACAAGATTCACCCTTTCATCCCAGTGCCATAAGTTCTTCATACTTCTACACAAGACTCGGACTTATAAAAATCCCTCGATTTCCACCAACCCTTCTGTGCCTTTGTCCTTCCCATAACAAGACCTTGCCACACTAAGTGTGAGGCAGGAGGACACACTGTAATAAACACAAATACCCACTCAAAATACACACACACACACACACACACACACACACACAGAGAAGGGGAAGTACAGATAGATAGAGCAGAAGTTACGCACTTTGGTGCACTACGCTGAAAGGGCGTGGGCGGTCACGCTTGCCCAGGCCTGTGAAGATGGTTTCTCTGTCCTTGGTGGGCCGCTCCACACTGCTCACCTCAGCCTGAGGAAACACCACCCTGCAACAGCAAAGCACAACCATCCCTCAACTACAAAACAAAATGCTCTTGCTGGATCTATCCTCACAACTAAGTCTACAGCAGTTCTCAGTGTGTCAACAACATACTGTTCCATACAGGTTCAGGACTGTGGTGCAGTGAGATTTCAGCTGTTTGCATCCACAACCCACAGTAAAGCTTTGCAAATGAAAAACCTGTTCTTCTAACAGAGTCCATTTTTTCTATTCAAAGATTTTCTTCAATTTACCTTTATATCACATACTGGCTATTCACCCTCGCAATTTGCACAAATCTTTTCCATTACTATGGCACACCCAAGTATCAATGTATCATCCAAGTTGCAATGCAGCAGATAATGACGCAGTTAGCTCATCCTATTGAGACACTGGAAACAGTTCTCATCATGACATGATGTCAATGTGTACACATTCAGGAAACAGTTGCCGTGCTGCATATGGGCTGAATGTGCTCTGAGATATTGCAAGAAAAACCCACAATTTGGAAAAAAAGCTCTTCAGTCAGCAATACAGAGCTGCCAACCCACCATCATGCCAAAGAGTAGCATCCAGAGCTTTTTGGAGTAGCATTTAAGAAATAGGCGTAGCACACATGCACAAGAAGGAAAATGGCGATGCTTGCGCAGGTGCGAAGTGCTGAGCCGCCGGCACCGGCATGAAGCGGGGGGTGGGAGGGGGGGCGGCGGGCGGGCTGTCAAGATGCTGAGCGCTGAACCGCCGGCGTGAAGCAGGGGGGGGGGGGGGGGGGGGGTTTTCGTGACGGTCAAAAGTTCAGTTCCAGGCTTTGAAAAATCTTAGTTTTTCCCTGACGATCATAGCATCGTAGCAAGCATGTCGAAATCGTAGCATGCTACGCCTAAATCGTAGCACTTGGCAGCTCGGGCAATATTCAAATGGGTTTCCTAAGTTCATAACAAATAAAAACCCTCGATATAAATCATTCTTTTTGCTGCATCCACACGGAGACATAAAGAAATTACCACTTTACCCTGACATGAAGACACACAAAGGCAACAGCAAAGTAATTCTTATTTTAAACAGAGAACGGGAAATCATTCATCTAGTGAAAACCACTACATGCTTAACCCACTCGCTTCGGATGGAACGCGCACGTTGCATCCCCCCTTCGCTTCGGGAGCGACGCACGCGTCTCATCTTACCCTCGCGGTGTTTACGTCGAGATCTAAAATTAGCAATGGTAATGGCCGACTTATCGCAATGCCTGCTGGGAAGCAGAGTGACTGCGCACTACGCTGGTGCAAGTTTGATCAAAATCGGACAAGTTTTAGCTGTGTTGTGGCGATTTTTGTCGACATTTCGACTGACGTTCTGACTTTTTTCGCGTCATCGCCGACTCCGCATCGGATAAGTGCGAAGGAAGCGACATTGATGCCGATTTTAATTCTGATTTCGACGATGTCGATGCGCCGGAATATCCGCTTCAATAGGACCAGTGGATGCGAGAGATGTTGGAGGAGGAATCGTCGGAGGAAGAGTTTCTAGGCTTCCAAGGATCGTGGCAGACAGAAAATTTTCGTTCTCGCACACGACACGCCTTTCGACGCGCTCAAGGAGTGAAGATTGGCATCCCCTCGGACGCAAAGCCTCTTCATGTCTTCTCTCTGATCTTCACACACGCGATGTGGGAAAACGACTTGTGACAGAGACAAATCGATATGCTGAGAGAGAGAGAGAGAGAGACAGAGGAATCCACCTCCTGCCAGCTCCAAGTGATGTAAAAAAATCATGATTTTTGAAAGACTTTATCACTTGCTAATGCATGCCTATTTTTGAAAGACTTTATCACTTGCTAATTAATGCATGCCTATTTTTGAAAGACTTTATCACTTGCAAATGCATGTCTTGCACCTTTTCTCTTTATATTATCTGTCATGTCATGCATGTGCTTCATGTTTACCTTTATCTGAGTGAAAAAAGGCATGGTGAAAATTACTTTGTGATCATGTAAAAAAAAAAATTTTTTTTGCGATTTCATGTCATGTACCATATTTGCTGTATCTCATGAACAAATTGATTTAGGACTTTGCATTTTGTTTCAGCAGATAGCTAAATGAGTAAATTATCCATTAAGAGTCTGTTTTGAGCTTATTTGGGAGGTTTTCTTTCTAAAAACCATAATTTTGAACTGAAAATCAAGGTGAATGTGTCCGTTTTTGCACTATTTTCTAATTTTAAAAAATAATTCCTAAATTTTGACTTGTAGTGTGTTGTATTTGATTGTATGAGCTTGTAGCAATGGATGTCAGCTTTAAGACAATGCTTATTTTGTGTCTCTGTGATTGTTACAAGTGGAGTTAATAAATTTTTTGTAAACGTACCCGACTTCTTCAGTTTTTCTGAAAAAGGCTCAGGTTTTCAGGACCCTTTTGTGTATACCGTCATAGTGTCTAATGGGTTAACCTTTAGAGCTCCACCAATTTTCGTCATTGCTTTACCCCAGAGCCACAAATTTTATTATGTGTGGTCAATTTCGACACCATGTTTACTTAAAAAATCATCATTTAATACCTATTCAAGCTTTGAAGTAGATTTTGGGAGGGTGAGTAGAAAAATGGATGGCCTATATGGCGCAGTTAATGAAAATGCCATAGAATGTTTTTTTCAGCTGCTAAAAAATCATGGAACACAGACAACAACAATAAACAAACAAATTCACTGTGTTTTCCTACACTCAACACTGCTCTATCTATTCAAGAATACAACAGCTTTTGATGAAAATGCAAAAGTGCATAGTCTCCAACGAGTCCAAGTAATGGAGATACATCTGAAAATGTTTTAGGGTAAAACTAAAACAAAACAAAATATCCTACAATTACGTACGCTAGGGAAGTCAGCCGAATCATTTTCATCTGAATCAAGCTTCCACTCCTCTCAGTCTCGATCTACTGACAACATCGGTCGAAGCACTGTTTTCCTACACTGCTCTATTTATTCAAGAATACAACAGCTTTTGATTACTTGGAAATACATCTGAAAATGTTTTAGGGTAAAACAAAACAAAAAATCCTACAATTACTTACGCTAGGGAAGTCAGCCGAGCCATTTTCATCTGAATCAAGCTTCCGCTCCTTTCAGTCTAAACACCACAACAGATCGGTCGAAGCACATGCTTGCCTCTCTATCCCTCCATCTCTCATCACATCAATGTCAGTAAAGCCTTCGAATTCATATTCTGAGAGTCAGAATCGAAAAATAACTCCACAAGCGCTTCAACTTCTTCGTCAGTCGCCAAACTGGCAAAGAAAAAAGTCCCATTCACAAACGACAAAGATGCAACTTCGTGAAAAAATTCGCAGAAAATTTGCGGCGCGTTCTCTCCATCGCCAAAATGGCGGATCTCGTTGCCACGTGATCCCTGCACACGACTGTGATAATTTTAGAACAGCACGACTCGATGGCTGCGTTAGGCAAGTAAACAGAGCACGTCACTATCGCTTGGCGCACTGATCCGCCGGCGGACTTCTGGGGAGTGTACGCTGTGGCGCGCGTCAATGCGCCGGCGGCGCTCTAAAGGTTAAATAAAGTATTGGAGGGGGATTCCCTGATGGAAAAGCATGTGGATCATCAGGACTGAATGAGGGGAAAGGCTGTGGTGCAAAGATCTGGATTTACCTGACAAGGTGTAGGAAGTCTCCAGAGGGGAGTATGTCGGCAATGTTGTATCGACGGCAGCACTGTAGGTAGTCCGAGTAGAGCTCAGTTTGTGAGACCTGCACCCCTGCCTTCAGCTCATACGTAGCCTGCAGCCTGTGGATGCAAGGGGCAGCCATGAAGAGAGACCCATGCCAATGACCAGAGTGGAAGTGCAAACAACAGGAGGCTTAATACCAGGTTATTAGTACCTCCTCAGCTGGAATTCCTGCAGTACAAAATACAACTTGTTATAATGTAATCAAGTTGTCCAAAGATCACAAATTGTTTTCCTGGAAAGTTACAAATTCTGGGATGTACCATTTCACAAACAGCAGCTGCATTTCAAAAGGTTGCCAACACTACTTTGCCTGGATTGGTGCACTTGACAACAATGAGGATTAAAGTAAAGTTGGACATTCTGCAAGCCGTACAAGGAGAGATTAGTACTGACCAGTTGCAGGTAGTGGACTCTCGGTCAGTGGGACGAGGGGTTTCATTGTCCAGAGGGCCTCGGCCTGCTAAGGGGGACTGGATCATGGACTCTGCAACAGACAGGAGGACAAGATTTCCATGAGAGAAGCTCCTCCACAGGAACAGAGCCACAATTCCTACTGTATCCTTTAAGTTCTTAGTCAGGAAGTTAACAAGAGGTCCGAAAAGTGGGTTTACAGTAAAAGGACGATCACAAAGTCTTGGTTCATTTTATATTTTTAGGAAAGAAAGAAAAGAGGAAAATACAGACAAATAACAAAGGGAGACACACACACGCACAGATTTACAGAAATTGAGATGAGATATACCTTGTACTTTACTCACAAGGCCAGCAGCTCATTGCAAAAACGGAGATTTAAGGGAGTGGCCTACATGCACCAACACAAAGCAACACTATAAAAACGTCAGTCTACAATCACAATGAGAAACTAATACCCTGATCATCTTCTTTCAAGGAAAAGGGAGGGTCAAAGGCACACATTCAATGTGTACACTTCCGAAATACCCTATTTGCAAAGATCCTGTACTTCAAAGTGATGCAAAAACAAGTAAACTCATCTACACAAATACCATATCATTCTAATACAATGCAGAGGTTCAAAATTACAACAGCAGGGAAAATCAAGGCTGCCCAGCACAGGAGACTGTTGAGTGCTGAACAAGTTGCAGAAGACAACAAAGCACTCACTGTTTAGAGCGCTCATGTACTGGGGCTTGCCAGCTACATGGTGGGGAGTGTGCATCATGTGGGGTGAGGGCATACTGGGGTGAGAGGCTGCCACTTCCTCAGGGGGTGGGACGTACTCCACCACCTTGATGCCCTGCAGAGATTGTGGCCCATAGGACTGAGCCTCCACTGTCGTCAGGTCCACCAGTGTGTCTGCAGACAAGAGGGACATGCATTATTAAGACCACAAATATCACTCCATTCAATCCAAACACTCCTCTCTCACCAGCTAAATGAAACACACCAGGCAACACTCAAACCAAAGCACCAAGTTACTCATTTGAATCAAAGTTCTGAAAAGCTACTAATTCTGAATGGAAGCGGTGATTCCTAGTTTTGCCTCCTTGAAGAAGACCAATAAAGTCAGTCATCCTTGAATTTTGTTCAAATCACACAAAATGACATCACAGTCACCTTCTTTCACTTCACATCACACAGAGTGACATCAGTCACCTTTCACTTCACATCACACAGAGTGACATCAGTCACCTTTCACTTCACATCACACAGAGTGACATCAGTCACCTTTCACTTCACATCACACAGAGTGACATCAGTCACCTTTCAGTTCACATCACACAGAGTGACATCACAGTCACCTTTCAGTTCACATCACACAGGGTGACATCAGTCACCTTTCACTTCACATCACACAGAGTGACATCACAGTCACCTTTCACTTCACATCACACAGAGTGACATCAGTCACCTTCTTTCAGTTCACATCACACAGAGTGACATCAGTCACCTTCTTTCAGTTCACATCACACAGAGTGACATCAGTCACCTTCTTTCAGTTCACATCACACAGAGTGACATCAGTCACCTTTCACTTCACATCACACAGAGTGACATCAGTCACCTTTCAGTTCACATCACACAGAGTGACATCAGTCACCTTTCACTTCACATCACACAGAATGACATCACAGTCACCTTCTTTCACTTCACATCACACAGAATGACATCACAGTCACCTTCTTTCAGTTCACATCACACAGAGTGACATCAGTCACCTTTCACTTCACATCACACAGAATGACATCACAGTCACCTTCTTTCAGTTCACATCACACAGAGTGACATCACAGTCACCTTTCACTTCACATCACACAGAGTGACATCAGTCACCTTCTTTCAGTTCACATCACACAGGGTGACATCAGTCACCTTTCACTTCACATCACACAGAATGACATCACAGTCACCTTCTTTCAGTTCACATCACACAAAATGACATCACAGTCACCTTCTTTCAGTTCACATCACACAAAATGACATCACAGTCACCTTCTTTCAGTTCACATCACACAGAGTGACATCAGTCACCTTTCAGTTCACATCACACAGGGTGACATCAGTCACCTTTCACTTCACATCACACAGAGTGACATCACAGTCACCTTCTTTCAGTTCACATCACACAGGGTGACATCAGTCACCTTTCACTTCACATCACACAGAGTGACATCAGTCACCTTTCACTTCACATCACACAGAGTGACATCACAGTCACCTTCTTTCAGTTCACATCACACAGAGTGACATCAGTCACCTTTCAGTTCACATCACACAGAATGACATCACAGTCACCTTCTTTCAGTTCACATCACACAGAGTGACATCAGTCACCTTTCACTTCACATCACACAGAATGACATCACAGTCACCTTCTTTCAGTTCACATCACACAGAGTGACATCAGTCACCTTCTTTCAGTTCACATCACACAGGGTGACATCAGTCACCTTTCACTTCACATCACACAGTCACCTTTCAGTTCACATCACACAGAGTGACATCAGTCACCTTTCAGTTCACATCACACAGAGTGACATCAGTCTCCTTTCACTTCACATCACACAGAGTGACATCAGTCACCTTTCAGTTCACATCACACAGAGTGACATCAGTCACCTTTCAGTTCACATCACACAGAGTGACATCAGTCTCCTTTCAGTTCACATCACACAGAGTGACATCAGTCACCTTCTTTCAGTTCACATCACACAGAGTGACATCAGTCACCTTTCAGTTCACATCACACAGAGTGACATCAGTCTCCTTTCAGTTCACATCACACAGAGTGACATCAGTCACCTTCTTTCAGTTCACATCACACAGAGTGACATCAGTCTCCTTTCAGTTCACATCACACAGAGTGACATCAGTCACCTTTCAGTTCACATCACACAGAGTGACATCAGTCTCCTTTCAGTTCACATCACACAGAGTGACATCAGTCACCTTCTTTCAGTTCACATCACACAGAGTGACATCAGTCACCTTCTTTCAGTTCACATCACACAGAGTGACATCAGTCACCTTTCACTTCACATCACACAGAGTGACATCAGTCACCTTCTTTCAGTTCACATCACACAGAGTGACATCAGTCACCTTCTTTCAGTTCACATCACACAGAGTGACATCAGTCTCCTTTCAGTTCACATCACACAGAGTGACATCAGTCACCTTTCACTTCACATCACACAGAGTGACATCAGTCACCTTCTTTCAGTTCACATCACACAGAGTGACATCAGTCACCTTTCACTTCACATCACACAGAGTGACATCAGTCACCTTCTTTCAGTTCACATCACACAGAGTGACATCAGTCACCTTTCAGTTCACATCACACAGAGTGACATCAGTCACCTTTCAGTTCACATCACACAGAGTGACATCAGTCACCTTCTTTCAGTTCACATCACACAGAGTGACATCAGTCACCTTCTTTCAGTTCACATCACACAGAGTGACATCAGTCACCTTCTTTCACTTCACATCACACAGAGTGACATCAGTCACCTTCTTTCAGTTCACATCACACAGAGTGACATCAGTCACCTTTCACTTCACATCACACAGAGTGACATCAGTCACCTTTCACTTCACATCACACAGAGTGACATCAGTCACCTTCTTTCAGTTCACATCACACAGAGTGACATCAGTCACCTTTCAGTTCACATCACACAGAGTGACATCAGTCACCTTTCACTTCACATCACACAGAGTGACATCAGTCACCTTTCAGTTCACATCACACAGAGTGACATCAGTCACCTTTCAGTTCACATCACACAGAGTGACATCAGTCACCTTTCAGTTCACATCACACAGGGTGACATCAGTCACCTTTCAGTTCACATCACACAGAGTGACATCAGTCTCCTTTCAGTTCACATCACACAGAGTGACATCAGTCACCTTCTTTCAGTTCACATCACACAGAGTGACATCACAGTCACCTTTCAGTTCACATCACACAGAGTGACATCAGTCACCTTTCACTTCACATCACACAGAGTGACATCAGTCACCTTCTTTCAGTTCACATCACACAGAGTGACATCAGTCACCTTTCAGTTCACATCACACAGAATGACATCAGTCACCTTTCACTTCACATCACACAGAGTGACATCAGTCACCTTCTTTCAGTTCACATCACATAGTGACATCAGTCACATTTCACTTCACATCACACAGAGTGACATCAGTCACCTTCTTTCAGTTCACATCACACAGAGTGACATCAGTCACCTTTCACTTCACATCACACAGAGTGACATCAGTCACCTTTCAGTTCACATCACACAGAATGACATCAGTCACCTTTCACTTCACATCACACAGAGTGACATCAGTCACCTTTCAGTTCACATCACACAGAGTGACATCAGTCACCTTTCAGTTCACATCACACAGAGTGACATCAGTCACCTTTCACTTCACATCACACAGAGTGACATCAGTCACCTTCTTTCAGTTCACATCACACAGAGTGACATCAGTCACCTTTCAGTTCACATCACACAGAGTGACATCAGTCACCTTTCACTTCACATCACACAGAGTGACATCAGTCACCTTTCAGTTCACATCACACAGGGTGACATCAGTCACCTTTCACTTCACATCACACAGAATGACATCACAGTCACCTTCTTTCAGTTCACATCACACAGAGTGACATCAGTCACCTTCTTTCAGTTCACATCACACAAAATGACATCACAGTCACCTTCTTTCAGTTCACATCACACAGGGTGACATCAGTCACCTTTCACTTCACATCACACAGAGTGACATCAGTCACCTTCTTTCAGTTCACATCACACAGAGTGACATCAGTCACCTTTCAGTTCACATCACACAGAATGACATCACAGTCACCTTCTTTCAGTTCACATCACACAGAGTGACATCAGTCACCTTTCACTTCACATCACACAGAGTGACATCAGTCACCTTTCAGTTCACATCACACAGAATGACATCACAGTCACCTTCTTTCAGTTCACATCACACAGAGTGACATCAGTCACCTTCTTTCAGTTCACATCACACAGAGTGACATCAGTCACCTTCTTTCAGTTCACATCACACAGAGTGACATCAGTCACCTTTCAGTTCACATCACAATGAGTGACATCAGTCACCTTCTTTCAGTTCACATCACACAGAGTGACATCAGTCTCCTTTCAGTTCACATCACACAGAGTGACATCAGTCACCTTCTTTCAGTTCACATCACACAGAGTGACATCAGTCTCCTTTCAGTTCACATTACACAGAGTGACATCAGTCACCTTCTTTCAGTTCACATCACACAGAGTGACATCAGTCTCCTTTCAGTTCACATTACACAGAGTGACATCAGTCACCTTCTTTCAGTTCACATCACACAGAGTGACATCAGTCTCCTTTCAGTTCACATCACACAGAGTGACATCAGTCTCCTTTCAGTTCACATCACACAGAGTGACATCAGTCTCCTTTCAGTTCACATCACACAGAGTGACATCAGTCACCTTTCAGTTCACATCACACAGAGTGACATCAGTCACCTTTCAGTTCACATCACACAGAGTGACATCAGTCACCTTCTTTCAGTTCACATCACACAGAGTGACATCAGTCACCTTTCAGTTCACATCACACAGAGTGACATCAGTCACCTTTCACTTCACATCACACAGAGTGACATCAGTCACCTTTCAGTTCACATCACACAGAGTGACATCAGTCACCTTCTTTCAGTTCACATCACACAGAGTGACATCAGTCACCTTTCAGTTCACATCACACAGAGTGACATCAGTCTCCTTTCAGTTCACATCACACAGAATGACATCACAGTCACCTTCTTTCAGTTCACATCACACAGAGTGACATCAGTCACCTTTCACTTCACATCACACAGAGTGACATCAGTCACCTTTCAGTTCACATCACACAGAATGACATCACAGTCACCTTCTTTCAGTTCACATCACACAGAGTGACATCAGTCACCTTCTTTCAGTTCACATCACACAGAGTGACATCAGTCTCCTTTCAGTTCACATCAGACAGAGTGACATCAGTCACCTTTCACTTCACATCACACAAAATGACATCACAGTCACCTTCTTTCAGTTCACATCACACAGAGTGACATCAGTCACCTTTCACTTCACATCACACAGAGTGACATCACAGTCACCTTCTTTCAGTTCACATCACACAGAGTGACATCAGTCTCCTTTCAGTTCACATCACACAGAGTGACATCAGTCACCTTTCAGTTCACATCACACAGAGTGACATCAGTCACCTTTCAGTTCACATCACACAGAGTGACATCAGTCACCTTTCAGTTCACATCACACAGAGTGACATCAGTCACCTTTCAGTTCACATCACACAGAGTGACATCAGTCACCTTCTTTCACTTCACATCACACAAAATGACATCACAGTCACCTTCTTTCAGTTCACATCACACAGAGTGACATCAGTCACCTTTCACTTCACATCACACAGAGTGACATCAGTCACCTTCTTTCAGTTCACATCACATAGTGACATCAGTCACATTTCACTTCACATCACACAGAGTGACATCAGTCACCTTTCAGTTCACATCACACAGAGTGACATCAGTCACCTTTCACTTCACATCACACAGAGTGAGATCAGTCACCTTTCAGTTCACATCACACAGAGTGACATCAGTCACCTTTCAGTTCACATCACACAGAGTGACATCAGTCTCCTTTCACTTCACATCACACAGAGTGACATCAGTCACCTTTCAGTTCACATCACACAGAGTGACATCAGTCACCTTTCAGTTCACATCACACAGAGTGACATCAGTCTCCTTTCAGTTCACATCACACAGAGTGACATCAGTCACCTTCTTTCAGTTCACATCACACAGAGTGACATCAGTCACCTTTCAGTTCACATCACACAGAGTGACATCAGTCTCCTTTCAGTTCACATCACACAGAGTGACATCAGTCACCTTCTTTCAGTTCACATCACACAGAGTGACATCAGTCTCCTTTCAGTTCACATCACACAGAGTGACATCAGTCACCTTTCAGTTCACATCACACAGAGTGACATCAGTCTCCTTTCAGTTCACATCACACAGAGTGACATCAGTCACCTTCTTTCAGTTCACATCACACAGAGTGACATCAGTCACCTTTCACTTCACATCACACAGAGTGACATCAGTCACCTTTCACTTCACATCACACAGAGTGACATCAGTCACCTTTCAGTTCACATCACACAGAGTGACATCAGTCACCTTTCAGTTCACATCACACAGAGTGACATCAGTCACCTTTCAGTTCACATCACACAGAGTGACATCAGTCACCTTTCACTTCACATCACACAGAGTGACATCAGTCACCTCTTCAGTTCACATCACACAGAGTGACATCAGTCACCTTTCACTTCACATCACACAGAGTGACATCAGTCACCTTTCACTTCACATCACACAGAGTGACATCAGTCACCTTTCAGTTCACATCACACAGAGTGACATCAGTCACCTTTCACTTCACATCACACAGAGTGACATCAGTCACCTTCTTTCAGTTCACATCACACAGAGTGACATCAGTCACCTTTCAGTTCACATCACACAGAGTGACATCAGTCACCTTTCAGTTCACATCACACAGAGTGACATCAGTCACTTCTTTCAGTTCACATCACACAGAGTGACATCAGTCACCTTTCACTTCACATCACACAGAGTGACATCAGTCACCTTCTTTCAGTTCACATCACACAGAGTGACATCAGTCACCTTTCAGTTCACATCACACAGAGTGACATCAGTCACCTTTCAGTTCACATCACACAGAGTGACATCAGTCACCTTTCAGTTCACATCACACAGAGTGACATCAGTCACCTTTCAGTTCACATCACACAGAGTGACATCAGTCACCTTTCAGTTCACATCACACAGAGTGACATCAGTCACCTTTCAGTTCACATCACACAGAGTGACATCAGTCACCTTTCACTTCACATCACACAGAGTGACATCAGTCACCTTTCAGTTCACATCACACAGAGTGACATCAGTCACCTTTCACTTCACATCACACAGAGTGACATCAGTCACCTTTCAGTTCACATCACACAGAGTGACATCAGTCACCTTTCAGTTCACATCACACAGAGTGACATCAGTCACCTTTCAGTTCACATCACACAGAGTGACATCAGTCACCTTTCAGTTCACATCACACAGAGTGACATCAGTCACCTTTCAGTTCACATCACACAGAGTGACATCAGTCACCTTTCAGTTCACATCACACAGAGTGACATCAGTCACCTTTCAGTTCACATCACACAGAGTGACATCAGTCACCTTTCAGTTCACATCACACAGAGTGAAATCAGTCACCTTTGAGTTCACATCACACAGTGACATCACAATCGCCTTCTTTCAGTTCACATCACACAGAGTGACATCACAGTCACCTTCTTTCAGTTCACATCACACAGAGTGACATCAGTCACCTTTCAGTTCACATCACACAGAGTGACATCAGTCACCTTTCACTTCACATCACACAGAGTGACATCAGTCACCTTTCAGTTCACATCACACAGAGTGACATCAGTCACCTTTCACTTCACATCACAGAGTGACATCAGTCACCTTTCACTTCACATCACACAGAGTGACATCAGTCACCTTCTTTCAGTTCACATCACACAGAGTGACATCAGTCACCTTTCAGTTCACATCACACAGAGTGACATCAGTCACCTTTCACTTCACATCACACAGAGTGACATCAGTCACCTTTCAGTTCACATCACACAGAGTGACATCAGTCACCTTTCACTTCACATCACACAGAGTGACATCAGTCACCTTTCACTTCACATCACACAGAGTGACATCAGTCACCTTTCAGTTCACATCACACAGGGTGACATCAGTCACCTTTCAGTTCACATCACACAGAGTGACATCAGTCACCTTTCAGTTCACATCACACAGAGTGACATCAGTCACCTTTCAGTTCACATCACACAGAGTGACATCAGTCACCTTTCAGTTCACATCACACAGAGTGACATCAGTCACCTTTCAGTTCACATCACACAGGGTGACATCAGTCACCTTTCAGTTCACATCACACAGAGTGACATCAGTCTCCTTTCAGTTCACATCACACAGAGTGACATCAGTCACCTTCTTTCAGTTCACATCACACAGAGTGACATCACAGTCACCTTTCAGTTCACATCACATAGTGACATCAGTCACCTTTCACTTCACATCACACAGAGTGACATCAGTCACCTTCTTTCAGTTCACATCACACAGAGTGACATCAGTCACCTTTCACTTCACATCACACAGAGTGACATCACAGTCACCTTCTTTCAGTTCACATCACACAGAGTGACATCAGTCACCTTTCACTTCACATCACACAGAGTGACATCACAGTCACCTTCTTTCAGTTCACATCACACAGAGTGACATCAGTCACCTTTCACTTCACATCACACAGAGTGACATCAGTCACCTTCTTTCAGTTCACATCACACAGAGTGACATCAGTCACCTTTCAGTTCACATCACACAGAGTGACATCAGTCACCTTTCAGTTCACATCACACAGAGTGACATCAGTCACCTTTCAGTTCACATCACACAGAATGACATCAGTCACCTTTCACTTCACATCACACAGAGTGACATCAGTCACCTTCTTTCAGTTCACATCACATAGTGACATCAGTCACATTTCACTACACATCACACAGAGTGACATCAGTCACCTTTCAGTTCACATCACACAGAGTGACATCAGTCACCTTTCAGTTCACATCACACAGAGTGACATCAGTCACCTTCTTTCAGTTCACATCACACAGAGTGACATCAGTCACCTTTCACTTCACATCACACAGAATGACATCAGTCACCTTTCACTTCACATCACACAGAATGACATCAGTCACCTTTCACTTCACATCACACAGAATGACATCAGTCACCTTTCACTTCACATCACACAGAATGACATCAGTCACCTTTCACTTCACATCACACAGAGTGACATCAGTCACCTTTCAGTTCACATCACACAGAGTGACATCAGTCACCTTTCACTTCACATCACACAGAGTGACATCAGTCACCTTTCAGTTCACATCACACAGAATGACATCAGTCACCTTTCACTTCACATCACACAGAGTGACATCAGTCACCTTTCAGTTCACATCACACAGAGTGACATCAGTCACCTTTCAGTTCACATCACACAGAGTGACATCAGTCACCTTTCACTTCACATCACACAGAGTGACATCAGTCACCTTCTTTCAGTTCACATCACACAGAGTGACATCAGTCACCTTTCAGTTCACATCACACAGAGTGACATCAGTCACCTTTCACTTCACATCACACAGAGTGACATCAGTCACCTTTCAGTTCACATCACACAGGGTGACATCAGTCACCTTTCACTTCACATCACACAGAATGACATCACAGTCACCTTCTTTCAGTTCACATCACACAGAGTGACATCAGTCACCTTCTTTCAGTTCACATCACACAAAATGACATCACAGTCACCTTCTTTCAGTTCACATCACACAGGGTGACATCAGTCACCTTTCACTTCACATCACACAGAGTGACATCAGTCACCTTTCACTTCACATCACACAGAGTGACATCAGTCACCTTCTTTCAGTTCACATCACACAGAGTGACATCACAGTCACCTTCTTTCAGTTCACATCACACAGAGTGACATCAGTCACCTTTCAGTTCACATCACACAGAATGACATCACAGTCACCTTCTTTCAGTTCACATCACACAGAGTGACATCAGTCACCTTTCACTTCACATCACACAGAGTAACATCAGTCACCTTTCAGTTCACATCACACAGAATGACATCACAGTCACCTTCTTTCAGTTCACATCACACAGAGTGACATCAGTCACCTTCTTTCAGTTCACATCACACAGAATGACATCACAGTCACCTTTCAGTTCACATCACACAGAGTGACATCAGTCACCTTCTTTCAGTTCACATCACACAGAGTGACATCAGTCACCTTCTTTCAGTTCACATCACACAGAGTGACATCAGTCACCTTTCAGTTCACATCACACAGAGTGACATCAGTCACCTTCTTTCAGTTCACATCACACAGAGTGACATCAGTCTCCTTTCAGTTCACATCACACAGAGTGACATCAGTCACCTTCTTTCAGTTCACATCACACAGAGTGACATCAGTCTCCTTTCAGTTCACATTACACAGAGTGACATCAGTCACCTTCTTTCAGTTCACATCACACAGAGTGACATCAGTCTCCTTTCAGTTCACATTACACAGAGTGACATCAGTCACCTTTCAGTTCACATCACACAGAGTGACATCAGTCACCTTCTTTCAGTTCACATCACACAGAGTGACATCAGTCTCCTTTCAGTTCACATCACACAGAGTGACATCAGTCACCTTCTTTCAGTTCACATCACACAGAGTGACATCAGTCACCTTTCAGTTCACATCACACAGAATGACATCACAGTCACCTTCTTTCAGTTCACATCACACAGAGTGACATCAGTCTCCTTTCACTTCACATCACACAGAGTGACATCACAGTCACCTTCTTTCAGTTCACATCACACAGAGTGACATCAGTCTCCTTTCAGTTCACATCACACAGAGTGACATCAGTCACCTTTCAGTTCACATCACACAGAGTGACATCAGTCACCTTTCAGTTCACATCACACAGAGTGACATCAGTCACCTTTCAGTTCACATCACACAGAGTGACATCAGTCACCTTTCAGTTCACATCACACAGAGTGACATCAGTCACCTTCTTTCACTTCACATCACACAAAATGACATCACAGTCACCTTCTTTCAGTTCACATCACACAGAGTGACATCAGTCACCTTTCACTTCACATCACACAGAGTGACATCAGTCACCTTCTTTCAGTTCACATCACATAGTGACATCAGTCACATTTCACTTCACATCACACAGAGTGACATCAGTCACCTTTCAGTTCACATCACACAGAGTGACATCAGTCACCTTTCAGTTCACATCACACAGAGTGACATCAGTCACCTTTCACTTAACATCACACAGAGTGAGATCAGTCACCTTTCAGTTCACATCACACAGAGTGACATCAGTCACCTTTCAGTTCACATCACACAGAGTGACATCAGTCTCCTTTCACTTCACATCACACAGAGTGACATCAGTCACCTTTCAGTTCACATCACACAGAGTGACATCAGTCACCTTTCAGTTCACATCACACAGAGTGACATCAGTCTCCTTTCAGTTCACATCACACAGAGTGACATCAGTCACCTTCTTTCAGTTCACATCACACAGAGTGACATCAGTCACCTTTCAGTTCACATCACACAGAGTGACATCAGTCTCCTTTCAGTTCACATCACACAGAGTGACATCAGTCACCTTCTTTCAGTTCACATCACACAGAGTGACATCAGTCTCCTTTCAGTTCACATCACACAGAGTGACATCAGTCACCTTTCAGTTCACATCACACAGAGTGACATCAGTCTCCTTTCAGTTCACATCACACAGAGTGACATCAGTCACCTTCTTTCAGTTCACATCACACAGAGTGACATCAGTCACCTTTCACTTCACATCACACAGAGTGACATCAGTCACCTTCTTTCAGTTCACATCACACAGAGTGACATCAGTCACCTTTCACTTCACATCACACAGAGTGACATCAGTCACCTTCTTTCAGTTCACATCACACAGAGTGACATCAGTCACCTTTCAGTTCACATCACACAGAGTGACATCAGTCACCTTTCAGTTCACATCACACAGAGTGACATCAGTCACCTTCTTTCAGTTCACATCACACAGAGTGACATCAGTCACCTTTCAGTTCACATCACACAGAGTGACATCAGTCACCTTTCAGTTCACATCACACAGAGTGACATCAGTCACCTTTCACTTCACATCACACAGAGTGACATCAGTCACCTTTCAGTTCACATCACACAGAGTGACATCAGTCACCTTTCAGTTCACATCACACAGAGTGACATCAGTCACCTTTCAGTTCACATCACACAGAGTGACATCTGTCACCTCTTCAGTTCACATCACACAGAGTGACATCAGTCACCTTTCAGTTCACATCACACAGAGTGACATCAGTCACCTTTCAGTTCACATCACACAGAGTGACATCAGTCACCTTTCACTTCACATCACACAGAGTGACATCAGTCACCTTTCAGTTCACATCACACAGAGTGACATCAGTCACCTTTCACTTCACATCACACAGAGTGACATCAGTCACCTTTCACTTCACATCACACAGAGTGACATCAGTCACCTTTCAGTTCACATCACACAGAGTGACACCAGTCACCTTTCAGTTCACATCACACAGAGTGACATCAGTCACCTTTCAGTTCACATCACACAGAGTGACATCAGTCACCTTTCAGTTCACATCACACAGAGTGACATCAGTCACCTTTCAGTTCACATCACACAGGGTGACATCAGTCACCTTTCAGTTCACATCACACAGAGTGACATCAGTCTCCTTTCAGTTCACATCACACAGAGTGACATCAGTCACCTTCTTTCAGTTCACATCACACAGAGTGACATCAGTCACCTTTCAGTTCACATCACACAGAGTGACATCAGTCACCTTTCACTTCACATCACACAGAGTGACATCAGTCACCTTCTTTCAGTTCACATCACACAGAGTGACATCAGTCACCTTTCACTTCACATCACACAGAGTGACATCAGTCACCTTCTTTCAGTTCACATCACACAGAGTGACATCAGTCACCTTTCAGTTCACATCACACAGAGTGACATCAGTCACCTTTCAGTTCACATCACACAGAGTGACATCAGTCACCTTTCAGTTCACATCACACAGAGTGACATCAGTCACCTTTCAGTTCACATCACACAGAGTGACATCAGTCACCTTTCACTTCACATCACACAGAGTGACATCAGTCACCTTTCACTTCACATCACACAGAGTGACATCAGTCACCTTTCAGTTCACATCACACAGAGTGACATCAGTCACCTTTCACTTCACATCACACAGAGTGACATCAGTCACCTTTCACTTCACATCACACAGAGTGACATCAGTCACCTTTCAGTTCACATCACACAGGGTGACATCAGTCACCTTTCAGTTCACATCACACAGAGTGACATCAGTCACCTTTCAGTTCACATCACACAGAGTGACATCAGTCACCTTTCAGTTCACATCACACAGAGTGACATCAGTCACCTTTCAGTTCACATCACACAGAGTGACATCAGTCACCTTTCAGTTCACATCACACAGGGTGACATCAGTCACCTTTCAGTTCACATCACACAGAGTGACATCAGTCTCCTTTCAGTTCACATCACACAGAGTGACATCAGTCACCTTCTTTCAGTTCACATCACACAGAGTGACATCACAGTCACCTTCTTTCAGTTCACATCACACAGAGTGACATCAGTCACCTTTCAGTTCACATCACACAGAGTGACATCAGTCACCTTTCACTTCACATCACACAGAGTGACATCAGTCACCTTTCAGTTCACATCACACAGAGTGACATCAGTCACCTTTCACTTCACATCACACAGAGTGACATCAGTCACCTTTCACTTCACATCACACAGAGTGACATCAGTCACCTTCTTTCAGTTCACATCACACAGAGTGACATCAGTCACCTTTCAGTTCACATCACACAGAGTGACATCAGTCACCTTTCACTTCACATCACACAGAGTGACATCAGTCACCTTTCAGTTCACATCACACAGAGTGACATCAGTCACCTTTCACTTCACATCACACAGAGTGACATCAGTCACCTTTCACTTCACATCACACAGAGTGACATCAGTCACCTTTCAGTTCACATCACACAGGGTGACATCAGTCACCTTTCAGTTCACATCACACAGAGTGACATCAGTCACCTTTCAGTTCACATCACACAGAGTGACATCAGTCACCTTTCAGTTCACATCACACAGAGTGACATCAGTCACCTTTCAGTTCACATCACACAGAGTGACATCAGTCACCTTTCAGTTCACATCACACAGGGTGACATCAGTCACCTTTCAGTTCACATCACACAGAGTGACATCAGTCTCCTTTCAGTTCACATCACACAGAGTGACATCAGTCACCTTCTTTCAGTTCACATCACACAGAGTGACATCACAGTCACCTTTCAGTTCACATCACATAGTGACATCAGTCACCTTTCACTTCACATCACACAGAGTGACATCAGTCACCTTCTTTCAGTTCACATCACAGAGTGACATCAGTCACCTTTCACTTCACATCACACAGAGTGACATCACAGTCACCTTCTTTCAGTTCACATCACACAGAGTGACATCAGTCACCTTTCACTTCACATCACACAGAGTGACATCACAGTCACCTTCTTTCAGTTCACATCACACAGAGTGACATCAGTCACCTTTCACTTCACATCACACAGAGTGACATCAGTCACCTTCTTTCAGTTCACATCACACAGAGTGACATCAGTCACCTTTCAGTTCACATCACACAGAGTGACATCAGTCACCTTTCAGTTCACATCACACAGAGTGACATCAGTCACCTTTCAGTTCACATCACACAGAATGACATCAGTCACCTTTCACTTCACATCACACAGAGTGACATCAGTCACCTTCTTTCAGTTCACATCACATAGTGACATCAGTCACATTTCACTACACATCACACAGAGTGACATCAGTCACCTTTCAGTTCACATCACACAGAGTGACATCAGTCACCTTTCAGTTCACATCACACAGAGTGACATCAGTCACCTTCTTTCAGTTCACATCACACAGAGTGACATCAGTCACCTTTCACTTCACATCACACAGAATGACATCAGTCACCTTTCACTTCACATCACACAGAATGACATCAGTCACCTTTCACTTCACATCACACAGAATGACATCAGTCACCTTTCACTTCACATCACACAGAATGACATCAGTCACCTTTCACTTCACATCACACAGAGTGACATCAGTCACCTTTCAGTTCACATCACACAGAGTGACATCAGTCACCTTTCACTTCACATCACACAGAGTGACATCAGTCACCTTTCAGTTCACATCACACAGAATGACATCAGTCACCTTTCACTTCACATCACACAGAGTGACATCAGTCACCTTTCAGTTCACATCACACAGAGTGACATCAGTCACCTTTCAGTTCACATCACACAGAGTGACATCAGTCACCTTTCACTTCACATCACACAGAGTGACATCAGTCACCTTCTTTCAGTTCACATCACACAGAGTGACATCAGTCACCTTTCAGTTCACATCACACAGAGTGACATCAGTCACCTTTCACTTCACATCACACAGAGTGACATCAGTCACCTTTCAGTTCACATCACACAGGGTGACATCAGTCACCTTTCACTTCACATCACACAGAATGACATCACAGTCACCTTCTTTCAGTTCACATCACACAGAGTGACATCAGTCACCTTCTTTCAGTTCACATCACACAAAATGACATCACAGTCACCTTCTTTCAGTTCACATCACACAGGGTGACATCAGTCACCTTTCACTTCACATCACACAGAGTGACATCAGTCACCTTTCACTTCACATCACACAGAGTGACATCAGTCACCTTCTTTCAGTTCACATCACACAGAGTGACATCACAGTCACCTTCTTTCAGTTCACATCACACAGAGTGACATCAGTCACCTTTCAGTTCACATCACACAGAATGACATCACAGTCACCTTCTTTCAGTTCACATCACACAGAGTGACATCAGTCACCTTTCACTTCACATCACACAGAGTAACATCAGTCACCTTTCAGTTCACATCACACAGAATGACATCACAGTCACCTTCTTTCAGTTCACATCACACAGAGTGACATCAGTCACCTTCTTTCAGTTCACATCACACAGAATGACATCACAGTCACCTTTCAGTTCACATCACACAGAGTGACATCAGTCACCTTCTTTCAGTTCACATCACACAGAGTGACATCAGTCACCTTCTTTCAGTTCACATCACACAGAGTGACATCAGTCACCTTTCAGTTCACATCACACAGAGTGACATCAGTCACCTTCTTTCAGTTCACATCACACAGAGTGACATCAGTCTCCTTTCAGTTCACATCACACAGAGTGACATCAGTCACCTTCTTTCAGTTCACATCACACAGAGTGACATCAGTCTCCTTTCAGTTCACATTACACAGAGTGACATCAGTCACCTTCTTTCAGTTCACATCACACAGAGTGACATCAGTCTCCTTTCAGTTCACATTACACAGAGTGACATCAGTCACCTTTCAGTTCACATCACACAGAGTGACATCAGTCACCTTCTTTCAGTTCACATCACACAGAGTGACATCAGTCTCCTTTCAGTTCACATCACACAGAGTGACATCAGTCACCTTCTTTCAGTTCACATCACACAGAGTGACATCAGTCACCTTTCAGTTCACATCACACAGAATGACATCACAGTCACCTTCTTTCAGTTCACATCACACAGAGTGACATCAGTCTCCTTTCACTTCACATCACACAGAGTGACATCACAGTCACCTTCTTTCAGTTCACATCACACAGAGTGACATCAGTCTCCTTTCAGTTCACATCACACAGAGTGACATCAGTCACCTTTCAGTTCACATCACACAGAGTGACATCAGTCACCTTTCAGTTCACATCACACAGAGTGACATCAGTCACCTTTCAGTTCACATCACACAGAGTGACATCAGTCACCTTTCAGTTCACATCACACAGAGTGACATCAGTCACCTTCTTTCACTTCACATCACACAAAATGACATCACAGTCACCTTCTTTCAGTTCACATCACACAGAGTGACATCAGTCACCTTTCACTTCACATCACACAGAGTGACATCAGTCACCTTCTTTCAGTTCACATCACATAGTGACATCAGTCACATTTCACTTCACATCACACAGAGTGACATCAGTCACCTTTCAGTTCACATCACACAGAGTGACATCAGTCACCTTTCAGTTCACATCACACAGAGTGACATCAGTCACCTTTCACTTAACATCACACAGAGTGAGATCAGTCACCTTTCAGTTCACATCACACAGAGTGACATCAGTCACCTTTCAGTTCACATCACACAGAGTGACATCAGTCTCCTTTCACTTCACATCACACAGAGTGACATCAGTCACCTTTCAGTTCACATCACACAGAGTGACATCAGTCACCTTTCAGTTCACATCACACAGAGTGACATCAGTCTCCTTTCAGTTCACATCACACAGAGTGACATCAGTCACCTTCTTTCAGTTCACATCACACAGAGTGACATCAGTCACCTTTCAGTTCACATCACACAGAGTGACATCAGTCTCCTTTCAGTTCACATCACACAGAGTGACATCAGTCACCTTCTTTCAGTTCACATCACACAGAGTGACATCAGTCTCCTTTCAGTTCACATCACACAGAGTGACATCAGTCACCTTTCAGTTCACATCACACAGAGTGACATCAGTCTCCTTTCAGTTCACATCACACAGAGTGACATCAGTCACCTTCTTTCAGTTCACATCACACAGAGTGACATCAGTCACCTTTCACTTCACATCTCACAGAGTGACATCAGTCACCTTTCACTTCACATCACACAGAGTGACATCAGTCACCTTCTTTCAGTTCACATCACACAGAGTGACATCAGTCACCTTTCACTTCACATCACACAGAGTGACATCAGTCACCTTCTTTCAGTTCACATCACACAGAGTGACATCAGTCACCTTTCAGTTCACATCACACAGAGTGACATCAGTCACCTTTCAGTTCACATCACACAGAGTGACATCAGTCACCTTCTTTCAGTTCACATCACACAGAGTGACATCAGTCACCTTTCAGTTCACATCACACAGAGTGACATCAGTCACCTTTCAGTTCACATCACACAGAGTGACATCAGTCACCTTTCACTTCA
Source organism: Theodoxus fluviatilis (assembly GCA_034096865.1). Lineage (NCBI taxonomy): Eukaryota > Metazoa > Mollusca > Gastropoda > Cycloneritida > Neritidae > Theodoxus > Theodoxus fluviatilis. The sequence continues at coordinate 21,556 of JAWQFJ010000850.1, read as the reverse complement.
CATCACACAGAGTGACATCAGTCACCTTTCAGTTCACATCACACAGAGTGACATCAGTCACCTTTCAGTTCACATCACACAGAGTGACATCAGTCACCTTTCAGTTCACATCACACAGAGTGACATCAGTCACCTTCTTTCAGTTCACATCACACAGAGTGACATCAGTCACCTTTCAGTTCACATCACACAGAGTGACATCAGTCACCTTTCAGTTCACATCACACAGAGTGACATCAGTCACCTTTCACTTCACATCACACAGAGTGACATCAGTCACCTTTCAGTTCACATCACACAGAGTGACATCAGTCACCTTTCACTTCACATCACACAGAGTGACATCAGTCACCTTTCAGTTCACATCACACAGAGTGACATCAGTCACCTTTCAGTTCACATCACACAGAGTGACATCAGTCACCTTTCAGTTCACATCACACAGAGTGACATCAGTCACCTTTCAGTTCACATCACACAGAGTGACATCAGTCACCTTTCAGTTCACATCACACAGAGTGACATCAGTCACCTTTCAGTTCACATCACACAGAGTGACATCAGTCACCTTTCAGTTCACATCACACAGAGTGACATCAGTCACCTTTCAGTTCACATCACACAGAGTGACATCAGTCACCTTCTTTCAGTTCACATCACACAGAGTGACATCAGTCACCTTTCAGTTCACATCACACAGAGTGACATCAGTCACCTTTCAGTTCACATCACACAGAGTGACATCAGTCACCTTCTTTCAGTTCACATCACACAGAGTGACATCAGTCACCTTTCAGTTCACATCACACAGAGTGACATCAGTCACCTTCTTTCAGTTCACATCACACAGAGTGACATCAGTCTCCTTTCAGTTCACATCACACAGAGTGACATCAGTCACCTTTCAGTTCACATCACACAGAGTGACATCAGTCACCTTTCAGTTCACATCACACAGAGTGACATCAGTCACCTTTCAGTTCACATCACACAGAGTGACATCAGTCACCTTTCAGTTCACATCACACAGAGTGACATCAGTCACCTTTCAGTTCACATCACACAGAGTGACATCAGTCACCTTTCAGTTCACATCACACAGAGTGACATCAGTCACCTTCTTTCAGTTCACATCACACAGAGTGACATCAGTCACCTTTCACTTCACATCACACAGAGTGACATCAGTCACCTTTCAGTTCACATCACACAGAGTGACATCAGTCACCTTTCAGTTCACATCACACAGAGTGACATCAGTCACCTTTCACTTCACATCACACAGAGTGACATCAGTCACCTTTCAGTTCACATCACACAGAGTGACATCAGTCACCTTTCAGTTCACATCACACAGAGTGACATCAGTCACCTTTCAGTTCACATCACACAGAGTGACATCAGTCACCTTCTTCAGTTCACATCACACAGAGTGACATCAGTCACCTTTCAGTTCACATCACACAGAGTGACATCAGTCACCTTTCA
>JAWQFJ010000850.1:0-20041 GCA_034096865.1 Theodoxus fluviatilis | reverse complement strand
TTCTTTCAGTTCACATCACACAGAGTGACATCACAGTCGCCTTTCAGTTCAAATCACACAGAAAGACATCACAGTAGGTACTTCAAACCCTCTTTAAGAGACTATAACATGACCTCATTTTGTTGATTTTCACTCCTACTTCTTGGTCAGTTTGTTCTTGATAGATAGAAATAAACTTCACAACTTAAAAAAAAGACTTCAGTCTTTCCATCTGTGTACATTGCTTTGCTATTGTGGTGCCTAAATTGTTTTTAATTGCATAGTTGTTAGGTTACCCTCAGCCATCAAGGCAAAATGGCAGCCGTGCTGCATGGCGAAATCTGACATATACCACTTCGACATTTTCTAAGTTCTGATCGCGGCCCTGCTACGCCGGTAGTAAACAAAGAGCCGAACTGATTGAGCAGAGCCAGCTCTTCAGTTTCATATATACGACATTCGTTGACTGATCTAGTTTATCTACATGAAAATCAAATCCCCGTGCTCAAAATGAAATTTCCTATAGTTCCCCAGTGGATGATGCCTACAAACAACTGGCCAGATGTTTCATCTCAACTGGACGAGCCATTCACCTAGACCACCAGTTGGGTTGCATCTGACCAACCGTCTGCTACTTCAGTTGAGGGAATATCGAGTTGAAGGAAGCGAGACACATCTGCAGATGTGTGACAGTCAGAAACGTACTTCATTTATTGGGTACTCCAAACTCTCTCAACGAGACTATTGTGTGACCTCATTTTGTTGATTTTCACTCCTGCTTCTAGGTTAGTTTGTTCATGATGGAAATAAACTGCACAACTTTAAAAAAAGGACTTCTGTCTTTCCTTCTGTGTGCGTTGCTTTGATATTATGGTGCCTACGTTATTATTAATAGTGTAGTTGTTTAGGTACCCTCAGCCATCAATGCAAAATGGCAGCTGCACTGCATGGGGAAATCTGACACATACCACCTCAACATTGTCAATGTTCTGAATACGAAACGGCAACTACTGCACCCCATCCCACCCTTACATGTCCCTCCACCCCTGAAAATGACATTTTTGTTCATAAACATACGACTTTCTGCAAATTGTGAGTAGATAAAACACTGTTTTCTCAGCATTTTCATGTAAAATAATTGATGATGTGACAATTATGATAGTCTGCTACTCACCCACTGCATGGAGGACAGCAGCAATGCCAGTGGTGGTGGCTTCCCCAAGTTCAGAGAGCTGGTAGAGGGCTTCAAGTACAAAGACTATGAGTTGGATGTCACCCACACAAAGCAGGCGACAGATGAGCTCATACGTCTGTGCATCTAGATCCTCAGCCAAAATCACCTCGTTCTCCTCCATCTGGCACAGGCGGCTGATGATTTCCAGGCCTGTAATGGATGGTGCCCACAGTGAGGATGTGAGCAAGCTGTCAAAGAGTGCATAAAGTGAACGTCTCTTTTGGATTCCCTAATACATCCTGCTGTTTCCCTGCCGTTTCCTGTCTGACCCTTCTGGGGCTGGATAGATACATGTTGTCTCTTATATCATGTTGCTGTCTATGTCTTGCCATTTGTTTCTAAAAGTGAGAAATAAACAGTGGCATGCAACCAATCAGTATTGATTTGACAAAAAGCAAGATTTTGTTGTTGCTGTTGCTGTTTGTCCCATTATGAAAATATTCATATTTTCATTTTGAAACCATACTGCAGTAATTATATCAGTGATCCATACATGAAAAACATCTGATAAACAAGTAGACCAATTTATCACATGACTTCCAATTTCTTTTAACAGCCAGTGTGCTTTGGATGGCAATATGCTAATCAAAGTGGTAAAACCAGATTCAAACTGATTTGCAGCTGAGACTGATGCAAGGCAGTAAGCTATTCAATGATCATTAACCCTTTCCGACCGGATACGACGTGCACGTTACATCTCCCTTTCAGACCGGATGCAACGCACACGTCGCATTTGACGGTGGTGTGCCTCCATCGCATAGACTAAAATAGCTATTGATATCACATGATTACTGCTAGACATGCTGATAGCAGAGTCAAAAAGCCTCCATTCAGCGTTTACAGATTGAAAATCGAGCTAGTAGGAGTGGAGAAAGAAATTTTTATCCGTTAGGTTTTGGGAAAAAGTTTATTTGTCGCCGAAAACCCGCGTGGCATTTGATAGTAGTCCACTCCGATCGCTGTTCTAAAAATAGTCTTTGATATCAGCGTAATATCATTGAAAATTCAAGCTTTAAACCTAATATCAGTTAGCACGCATTAAAAAAATCACATCTACGCTTACAACTCGCTTTTTCCGCTTACAACTGTCATGAGGTCAGCGCGTGATCAGGCTGACCTCATGACAAGCTGGCCAATGAGATGCAAGGAACGAAACGGCCATCTCTTTCCGTGGTTTTCATTGGTTCGAACACTGGAGTTGTAAGCGTAATATCATTGAAAATTCAAGCTCTAAACCTAATATCAGCTAGCACGCATTAAAAAAAATCACATCTAAGTAAACCAGCCAGCCTAGTACTGTGAACAGATTTGAAAGCGACAGCAAGAAAACAATTAAAAAACCTCGAACACTCAGGTCTAATCTAAGCGAAAGAACTTGTCCTGTGTACCAACCAAGCCCCTTGGAGCCGACGCGCCGCCAAGCGGCGGCAAGGGAGATAATTTCCAAAAAAGTCGCTCATTGAATCAGCTTCGATATCGCTCCCTTCACGGATCGCTGCAGGATCGTCAGCCATGTTGCGCGAGATCAGATCTCTCCACAAAAACGATCGTTTCTCCGCTTGTAATCACTCGATTTTGAACTTGAAGGTACCCTGATATTTTGCATACTTTAAGCTTTCAAACAGTGTTTGAATCTTGTCGATATGTTGAATATAAGTTGAGTTATATATTGTTTTGTTGGCAGTATCTTTCAAATGCCGAAAGGACAAATTTCTTAGATTTTACATGTGTACATTATCTGTCATAATATTTTGCCAACTGCTCTGATTCTTTTGAAATTTTAATTGCAAATGTAACAAGAAGGGCAAAGCCCATACGACTCACATGCTTGACCTTGACCTTTATATGACCTTGACCTTCAGGTGACCTTCAAGGTCAAGGTCAAACAACTAAACCTACCAATGACATCATACACAAAGAAATGCTTTACACATTTTTCCTACCAAAATACATGTGACCTTGACCCAAGGTCAAGGTCATCCAAGGTCATGCAACACAAAGCTGTTAATTCAAGACATAGGAAGCACATTGGTGCTTATTGGCACTTTCTACCATGAGATATAGTCACTTTTAGTGGTTCACTACCCCATTTTGGTCACATTTCATAAGGGTCAAAGTGACCTTGACCTTGATGATATGTGAACAAATGTGTCTCATGATGAAAGTATAACATGTGCCCCACATAATTATTAAGTTTGAAACAGTTATCTTCCATAGTTCAGGGTCAAGGTCACTTCAAAATATGTATACAATCCAACTTTGAAGAGCTCCTGTGACCTTGACCTTGAAGCAAGGTCAACCAAACTGGTATCAAAAGATAGGGCTTGCTTTGACCTATATACCACTTGTAGCTAAGGTCGCCATTCTCAATAACGTGGGAGAAAATTGGGAAAATGTGAAAAATGACTGTTTTTGAGACCACATTTATGGCTCCTGTGACCTTGACCTTGAAGCAAGGTCAAGTCACTATGTATGTTTTTTGAGGCCTTGTCATCATACACCATCATGCCACATTTGGTGTTGATAGACTTAATAGTCTCCGAGAAAAATCCAACGTTTAAGTTTTTTACGGACGGACGGACGGACGGACGCCCGGACGGACGGACGGACGCCCGGACGGACGGACGACACGGCTCAGTACATAGACTCACTTTTGCTTCGCATGTGAGTCAAAAATGAATCAGCTTCAAGACTATGTAAAGTTTTTACTGTTTCATTGAGAATAAGTTGAGTTGAAGTGTATTTTGGAGCCAAAAAATTATGTGTTCTTGAAAATTTTTCATTTTTGTCATCTTTCCAATTTTTTACAGGAAAATTTTGTACTCTAGGAGCTGCAGTCATGATGTAGTGGAGTAGATTATTTATTTACCTTTCTAACAGGTTTTAGATCTTGTTTCTAGGATGTGTAGAAGAGAATAAATAATTTTTTGAATAAAGGATGTCAACTTCTTTTTTTCTCCGGAAAAACCCTTAGGTTTTAGGGAGGCTTTTTCATCACGCACTGTAGGTCGTAATGGGTTAACACAAGGAACAAAAACCTCTCCATTCTCAAAATGGAAGAAATGTTTCCTCCACAGATGCTCACCTCTGACCACTTCGAACTTGTCTGAAGACTTCAGAAACATCTTCACCTGAGCCAGCAAATATGTCCCTGATTCACTCTGAGTGAGCAAAACCTGCAAGAAAATACAAAGGAAAAGTTGTCACAGCCAATATCTGCTTCTCAACCATGGGCATGCTACTAATTTCAGAGGGGTGCAATTAAAGCTCAGACAATAAAACTGATTCTGAAAGTGTGAAGCATTTCTGAAGGCTGGAAAGGATGCATGTGAAGGAGTTCACATCTGCACCAGACCACCTCTGCTACTAGAGCAGCTCCCAAAAGCTCTATGACCATGGTTCCAGAAAATGAGCAGGCATCTAAAGGCTTTGGCTGAATCATGAGCTCCTAATACCGAATTATAGTGCTTCAATATTAAAATACAGATGGTATTCACAACCTTACCATTCTTGTTAGATACAGATACCCATCAACTTATTCATTATTCTTCAGGGTAACAAGCAACAAATATAATGACTAAATATCAGTGGGAACAAAACTTACTTTGATGGAAATATTTGCAAGAGTATCAAGTGCAAGTTGCCGCAGATCACCAAAGCTACAGTTGATGCACAACATGAGGAATCTGAAACAAACATTCATATGTGAAACAGAAAGGTAAAAAATTCCTCATTTAAATGTTCTATAGAACCAGAATCAACTCCTGCACAGCAATACATTCACCACCTTTTTTTTTGGTGTACAGTGAATCTGTTTTTCACCCCAAATGTTTTGAGAATTTTTTTAACTAGGGTATGTGCAAAAATGAAAGGACACTTTAGGATACTTCACTTGGAAGAACTGGCACTTAAAATGCTAATGCAGTTTTGTCCATGGAAGAATTCTACTTTGGTTTGACTGCCTGCAAAATAATGTTTGTGTGCATTGTTGAATGTTACGTGTCTCTTATCTGTAATCCGATGAATTATAATCAATTGATACCAAATATACACTCCTGAAAATTCAGGTTATTTAATTTCTGTAAAGATTTGAGCAATTTCTGGAGCAAATAAATCCAAATTAAGCAGAGAAATCATATTAGTTCCATAATTGACTTTTATACACTATATCAAATAGCCCAATTCTATTTTTACATGGTGACTGGATATTTTTCGATTTGTATGATTATGCAGAAAAGTGAAAAATTATAATCTAGTACTTGGCCTCTTTTACATTCAGATGTTCATGTACACGTATATTTAAGAACTTTATTCCCACCGAAAATTTTCATTAACACTGAAACTGGTACTGAGACCCACTTTGCCCCAAGTCGAGTCAACGTTCCATAATTTGCCACTGCATAGCTCTAACTGTAGGCATGTGACTTTCCAGCATGCTACAAGCTCAGTATGGACCATGGGAGAATATTACAATGCACATTTATATACCTGTGATAATTTTTACTTTAATAAAACACAGCAGAATATCATATAGGCAAGAATTGCACATCATAAAGAGAACTGTTAAAGATGCATAGCATACACACTGAGTGACCACACACAAAAATCAGTCTACAAAGGGACTTGCAAAGCAAAATCCAGGGCACTCACTTGTACATGCTTGAGCTGGCTGCCATCACAGGTTTGTTCGTGTCCTCAAAGGAGAGATTCCTGAGCAGGTGGGCCAACTGGAAAAGAATGTTCATCAATCCATGAATAAAAACTTAAATAAACAAAGCCAACGCACACAAAGAAAAGGTTGCAAATGCAACATCACAACATTTGAATTGATAATTCAATTTTGACATTTCCAATGCATGAAAAGTGTGTTTACAAGCCTCCATCTTCACACACTCTCTGAGTATGCAGTTGTGAAGTGACTTCTACAAGTTGGCTCCAAGCAGGAAAGCAAGCTGAGCCAGACAGGAGGACAGCCCAAAGAGAGTATTCATCTGGATGATAGGAAGAGAGGACAGCTGGTTGTATGGGAATGAGCTGGGACTTGATCACAAAATGAACTGCAGTCACAAAGACTTATAGTAGGATGAAATGGAAATATATAGATACCTGGATGACTCTATGGCCCTCCTTGTTGTCAGCACCAAGATCCTGGCCAAGGTTCAGCACCTCTTCCCCGACTCTGGCCCCTGTGACAATAACATGCCCATCAGCCCTGCAAGCTTTTCTAGGTGCACAGAACAGCATGGACAAAAGAATTTGCTTGCTTCGGATAGCATGGCAAAAACAAAATTGGATTGGTTAGTAAGAACTGATTTTTCTTGTTCAAGTTCAAATAAAGGTTTCTGTTTTGTAGATGTGTATAAGTGACTTTTCTATTGCAAAACACCAGTATTTCGTACACTAGGAAAACAATGTTTCAAACATGAAATGTAATGCAAGTGATAGATTCTATTGAAGGATTGACAAATTATAGGTGTGCACAATGTGTGTGTGTGTGTGTGTGTGTGTGTGTGTGTGTGTGTGTGTGTGTGTGTGTGTGTGTGTGTGTGTGTGTGTGCGTGTGTGCATGTGTGTGTTTCAAGCAGCAAGAAAAAAAGTTGTTAAAAAGTGTAGGGTGGGTTGGGGCAGCCTAATGATCAGAAACAAAACGTTGTGTGTGGTTTTATTTAAGAGGGTTGCTCAGTTGTTCATTTACTCAGTATTTGGCATAACTTGCTGTGCTGCCCCCCCCCCCCCCCCCCCCCCCCCCAGGTCCTCTTACGAGATGGGGGGGTGGGGGGAGATCAAAGAACACTTACTTCTGGTGTATGTGGTTCCATTCACTTTCAGGAACTGCCGCACACGTTCGTCCTTCACGGTTTCGTACCAAAACTTAAATAGAGACAAAGACAGAATAATCAATTATCAATGTCATTTTTAATTGGGGTTTCACTTTGGGGTGGGAGTGGAAAGGTAAATTTTTTTTTAATCTTTCATTTAAAATACACATAAATTATTTAATATGTCACTTACCACAAATTCTCTCAGAAAGTCAAAATAATTCACTGATGTCAGTCATATGAGAAACAACATAATTCTCACTGTCCAATGGTCAAGTCTTCAAAATGTCAAATGGAAAAGTTTTTATTTAAAAAATATTACTCACGCGTAAAAAATCCCGCCCAGAGAGCTTGGTCCAGGACTCCTGGTAGACATTCTCATAAGAGCCCTCACCTGAAACATACAAGCACATGTAAGCCATGCAATGTCTAGAGACACATTAACTGCAATCTCTGTCATTACACAAAACTATTTGTCACGCACGCATGCAGCATGTACACACACACGCACACACACACACACTTGTGAAACTTCTCAACAGACCTATATTGCACCATTATTAGGTGGTTGCAAAACAGCATTACCTCCCTTGCACCATTCCACAATTTTGCTACCTTCAAAGAGTATCACCAAGTGATGATAGTTTTCCTCACAAGGTATCAAACAGCTCTTTCATTATAACACATACACAAAACAGGAAAATCAAACATTACTATTTGACATCTGTATGCATACACACACATTCTAAACACACACACACACGAACTCTCAACACACACACACACACACACCTTTTTCAGCATGCATTCCTTCACACATCATCACAAGCTCCACAAACTCTCCCTACCCCACTGCCTACCCCAAGCCACTACCCACCTTCTTTAAAGATGCCCACATGAGCAAGAAGCAGGTCAAGCACCAGTCTGGACTTGGACAGGTTAAGGACATGTTTGGTTTCACTGGAGAGGAGGACACAGACATTGAAGGCAAAGTCTACTTCATTGGGCAGTCCTGACTGCAGTGAGCGCTCTAACTTCTCGTAGCAGCTCAGCTTCACCAGGTTGGTTGACAGTCCTGCAGCACTTCGCATGTTCTCTGAAAAATGCAGAAAAGAGCTAATTAGCAAAGATGTGTCTCTCAACAAGATAAGTGTGCATGCTGGTAAGTCCCAGAAGTTGTTTTGTTCTGTGCCTTTATTAAAATAATAATTTATATTCTTTATATACTTTATTAAAAGAAACACGTACAGAATTGGGGAAGGAGCAATGTATTGAGGAAGAATACTGCTTTTAAAAATTTCACATAGTGAATGGAAACATTTGGTGGCCACTTTTCTGTACATATTTACTGTAGCATCTTTTATCAATACATTTTGATGGTGGTCCCCAAAGTTGGTAGAATTCCCTCCCTCTGACATATGAGCCAAGCAAACCAAATGGAATCCTCTGGAATTAGTCATTATAGGGTTCTAAACAAAACCCAAACAGAATGTATACTTATATTAACACACGTGTGAACACACATTTTTACACCAACTTTCTCTTTCCCTCTCTCAAGAACCTGACTTTGTAGCTGAAAGGATTCATTTGTTCCTGTCCAACAATCCCTCTCTGTGGGTTTCTTTGTATTCTAGTGACCAACATCAAAACCTATCTCCACTGCTCATTGCTTTCACTGTTCCACAAAAAATCACTTCTAATATTGATGTGATATTCTTGGCAAAGTGAAATAAATGCTTCAGCAATTGTCATTCAAAACTTGAACAATGAAACAGCCCTTCAGATAATTGCCAATGCTTTTTCTTTCTTTTCTCCTACTTTACAATACAACATACAGCCTAGCAAGTCATTCCATTTTTGCCTTGAGCTCCATCATCCAGGCTTGTTGCAGACATTGATCTTTGCCAGTCTTTCAACCAAATGGCACTGTGTATAGATAGTGTTGCAGTTTCATGACAACAGAGTCCTCGTAGCACAACCAAGCTGCAAAAGTGCAGAGACAGATCCTACCTCATCACTGACCAAGCCATCTCTACTGTTGCTGCCAGCAAACGCAGATACTGTACAGAGAAATCCATTCTGACTAGGGCTGCCTAACACAGCCCTGAATACACGGTGAATGAATCAATGTACCTGTATCTGCAAGCAATGCCTCTCCCTGCAACCAACTCAAAGCCTTCTTTTAACCCATTTTGTGAACTTGCAAGTCAATGCCCTTCTTGCCACAACAAAATCAGAATTTTGGAGGGTATATAATTATGAAGGGTTTTCAGTCATTACTTACCATCTATCATCACACGTGCACAAACACACAAACATGCACACATGCAATGCCTACACACACACACACACACACACACACACACCAATATCACCACTCCTTGGGTTTGGGACATGGTAAGACACAACAGCAAAGGGCAGCAGCGAAGCACTGTGTGCTGGGTGCTGCTTACCTGGAACCTGGTGATGGTGGTACTTGTACACCATCGGCACACGGTAAAGAGGAGTGCTGGCTTTCTTTCGGGGCGGGCCATCATCATCCTCCAGTTCATTCTCATCCGGGTCCTCCCCAAGAAAGTTTGCCTTTTCGTACTTGTCCAGAAACCTGCATGATCAATGCATCTGAGCACTTCTGTTTCTCCTTACACACGGCCAGAGCATTTTCGTGTTGAATTCCAGTCACTGTCTACATAGCAAGGATGAATGGATGGATAGTGTTTTACGGCCAGCCACTGTTGGCACCAAAATCAGTAGAACTGATTAGAGTAAACGCAAATCAAGTCACGGTGTCCCTAGTTATTCGCCTCTTACGAATCGTGTAGGGAGACTCGGTGGGTCAATTCTTACCCCGATCCCACAGTGGAGTGTACATAGAAACAACAATAAACATGTACTGATATTTGTAAAAAGAAAAAGATCAAACCTGATACAATGAAAGTAAAAGTAGCCTAATGATTATCAATTAACAGGGATGAAGTGATCATAACTTCATTAATATCTTGGGTCTTTTAGTGTATGACTGAATTTAAGATGGGAATAATATTCTCTCTCTCTCTCTCTCTCTCTCTCTCTCTCTCTCTCTCTCTCTCTCTCTCTCTCTCTCTCTCTCTCTCTCTCTCTCTCTCTCTCTCTCTCTCTCTCTCTCTCTCTCTCCTGTCTCTCACTCTGTCTCTCTCCTGTCTCTCACTCTGTCTGTCTCTTTCTCTGTCTGTCTGTCTCTCTGTCTGTCTGTCTCTCAAACGCACCCACACACAAGCACGCTAGTACTGGATCGAACTTGCAACATTCTGACCAAGGAGAGTCTTCATCATAGTTACAACCACAATGTCAATTGTTCCAAGTCTTCGTCTCTAGACAAACAACAGGATGAACATCCATTCCACATGAAGAAACTTCTTACCGAATGTAGATGGTTTTGAGTGCTTGCTCTCCATTGGGACAGGCACGTGGTATTCGGAATTCTGTCATCAAATCCTCCCATCGCAGTTCGTCTGTGACCTGCAACAAGTAGACACAGTCCAAAATTATTCATAAAGCAAAATGGCAAAATGTATTATTCTGTATGTGATTTACAAAGGCAAACATGAAAGATTCTATGTTCTTAACCCATTTCGTGCCCTTATGACGGAATATTCGGTCACGCGATTACGCCCCCATAGTGTCCTTATGACCGATTATTCAGTCACCGAGATTCCGATATTTGTAGATACCCCTGTGTTCAGCTTTTGATGACGAAACGAACAGGAACGCTTACCCTAGGCAAACTCTAGGATATGCTACAGTCTGATCATAGCAGCAGATTATATTTCGGCTGAGGGGAGCAGCGTCAAACTGAGGTCATCCCACTTCAAGCAAGTGTGCAGTTGTAAACAATGGCAGCGCTCACACCGTCTACAAGCAAAGGCGTGAAGCGTGGTCAAGTATCGCCTGCTCGGTTAGCTGAGGCTGGTGAAGAAGAGGAGGAAGACTTAGAAAGCGATTTAGAGTCAACAGATTCCCTTGATCAGGTCAGTGACGATCTCAAACTTTGCATTTGACGTGTGTTCGTGGAGGTTGGAGACTCGAGTGATGAATCCGAGATTGTGGAACAACCTGCAGTGGCAGCGTCTGGCCTTTCTGCTGCTGCTGCTTCTGACTCTGAAATGAGTTCGGACGATGAACCATCATCTCCCTGTGATCGAGGATCGCCTTATTCCTCCTCTCGTCGGGTATCGACCCCTGCATCTTCTCATCGACCACCACGGAGGCGTGGTCCAACTCTTCAAGCACGTGCTGTGGTCGAGGGACTCGCGCTTGTCTCATTCACCATCTCGTTTCTGAAATCTATCGGTATGGAGACCAACCTTAGCTGCAGCAGAGCAGCGTGGGTTTCGAAGGCATTCCAGGCTTCTTGCCTGGAGAAATGAAAAAACCACAACAGACAAACAGGGTACCAGGCCAAGCGATGTCGGGTGTGCCACAAGAAGGGCATCCGCTGTGTCACCAAGGTCATGTGCCCTGACTGTCCAGACTAGCCTGGCCTCTGTGCTGTTCCATGCTTCCGAATTTACCACACAGTAAAGAACTTCTGAACTGTCTAGTGGTGGATATTCCCTTGGCATGCAAAAGGACCTCATTGTACCTGGCTAGGTTGTGCCACGTCTGCCACTAGAAGGGAATCTCCTGGGTCTCAGACTCCAAAAGCATGTGGCCAGACTGTCCTGATTATACCCTGCTTCATGCTTCAAGCTGAAATACTGGACTGCACACTTGAACTGACTTTTCATTGAGATGCATGCATGACAAAATATTACAATTCTTTCCTTCACAGATCATAGTAATTACTGCAGTTGTTTCTTTTTTAATTTGCCTGGCATGATATTCACATTGATCATAGCAATCATGCATGACTTTGAAAAGTGTGTATGTTACAGTCAAATCGCATTCACGGTAAATACCTGGTTTGATCAGGCAATTCTGGTAATGACTGAAATTTTTCAGGCATTATCGGTGATCGACTGAAATAGGCTGTCAGGCATTATCGGAGAATGCAAACCGCTCACAAACTGTGTTTCTGGTGAGAGTCAAAGCATTTCAGCACATAAGCCTACTGTAAAACTTTGAATGGCTGGGGTTGTAATTGGTTTCACACCTCTTTTGTACTCTCCCTCTCCCCCTCCCTCTTAATTTGAAGGCATTCAATTAAAGAACATAATGATGAAATCAGTTTAATTTATTAATTCTAACAACTAAAATGTACATTAAAACAGAACTTTCTGTCAACAGTTCATTTGTTTCCACAAGTCAAGGATTGGTGACACTGACTGTTGCACTTCAGTTTTGCTTTGAAGCATTTGCACCGATTGTTCTGGCATTTCTTTGCACCCGAACAGTTGCACTTGACGTATCCTTGTAATCCACTTTGGGAGCCCAGGATGACTGCCTCTCAAACACAGTTCATTTCACTCAAAGACAACAGTTTTTGTGGACACAGTTCGAACTCGTTTCTGGCAGTCAGATAGAAAGAGAAAAAGAAGATTGAGAGAGACAGAAAGAGAATGAAACAGAAGAGAGAAAATTGAAAGGAGAGAGAGAGAACAGAGAGAGAGAGAACAGAGAGAGAGAGAGAGAGACAGAGAAACGAAACGAAATTTTTATTAAGCCAGGTTTATGTGATAAGCATATATATACATACTTTTTCCACTCAGCCCTGAGAGAGAGAGAGAGAGAGAGAGAGAGAGAGAGAGAGAGAGAGAGAGAGAGAGAGAGAGAGAGAGAGAGATGTCACAATGGAACTAGCATTATACTGAAAGTGAACTCCAATCACTCCAAACTCAGCGAAAAGGGGAAAAAGTTAAAGAGACAATGCGAGAGACTCACATAAAAGAAACTGACAATAAATTAAGGCCGGCTTTGTAAAAACAAACTCTAATCACTCCGAACTCTGGGGAAAAAAGAAAAAAAAACTCACTATAAATTCATGCAAGGCAGGCTATGTAAAAACAGACAAGGTCTCAGGTCACACATGGAAGAGAAACTCACAAAAAATTCAAGCAAGGCAGACTATGTAAAAACAGACAGTCTCAGGTCACACATGGAAGAGAAACTCACAAAAAAATTCATGCAAGGCAGACTATGTAAAAACAGTCAGGCAAAACGGGAATTTTGTACAAGTAGTTTTTAGAGTTTTCCTGATAATGCCTGAAAATTTTCAGTCATTACCGGTATTGCCTGATCAAACCAGGGATTTACCATGAATGCCTAAACTTTCAGGCATTCTCGGAGAATGCCTGATTTCCCGATTTGACTGTAACATGTACATGTGCATTCCTCATTTTCATTATTATGTAGATAGAATTGTTACAACCTGAAGGTTGAAGAGAAAATACCATACAAGCCTTTATATACTTGTCTAAATACAGTAGTCTCTTCTTGAATTTGCCTGGTATGATAGTGATCATAGCAATCATGCATGACTTTGAAAAGTGCCTACATGTGAATTCCTCATTTTCATTGTTACAACCTGAAGGCTGAAGAGAAAATATCCTACAAGCCTTTGTCTAAATACAGTAGTCTCTTCTTGAATTTGCCTGGCATGATAGTGATCATAGCAATCATGCATGACTTTGAAAAGTGCCTACATGTGAATTCCTCATTTTCATCACTATGTAGATAGCATTGTTACTACCTGTAAGCTGAAGAGAAAGTATCCTACAAGCCTTTTTATTCTAGTGTGAATGCAGTAGTTCCTTCTTGCATTTTGCTGGCATGATAGTAGCAATTTTGCATCAAGACTGTATCTACAGTAATTGTTGTAGGTGTTACAGTTTGCATCTTTCTTCGTACTATTGATATAGTATGACTATGTTCAAATAATTTTCAGTATTTAGTTTCATAAATATTTTGTAAGAAAAAAGATTCTGAGACATTTGAGACATAGTTTTACAATCTGAAAAACAAATCAGAAAATTTTTAATTCTTTTTTGGTTGAGTATACCATGAAGATGTACAAGAAATCATCATAAATGCTTTAAAAAGCATTTCTTAAATTTTGTTTTATTCAAGCTTGATTTAAGAATAAAGTCTCTAAAAATCATGTCATTGTGTTTGTTGTGTTCCTGATTGGCTGTGCTTTCAAAGAAATATGGGTTTTATGTGGTTGTTATGCACTGAAATTGAGATATGATTTTTCTCCTGAACTCAGTGTTGTCTTACGTAATTTTTACTGAAATTCCCTGGCACCGTCAGTTGCATAATATAAAATACGAAGCTGGCATGGAAAGGGTGAATAAATAATAAGACATAACACAATGCAACAACCCCATAAAAATCAATATCTCTCTCTCTCTCTCTCTCTCTCTCTCTCTCTCTCTCTCTCTCATATGTGTCTACATACACACCATGAACTGGAAAATATATATCTCATGATACAGCACCAATAACATTTCTGCCAACAAATCAACTTGCAAAAATGCATGAAAATAAAAACTGCAGCACTTACTGACAAAATCAAGCAAGTTCTGTTCCATTTATTTTGGTTGAAGTCACAACATTACTCATGATCCACAAACACTGCATACACTAATCCATGGGCATATATATATATATATATATATATATATATATATATATATATATAGTCTCCCTCCCTCTCTCTCTCTCTCTCTCTCTCTCTCTCTCTCTCTCTCTCTCTCTCTCTCTCTCTCTCTCTTACTTATGCCCTTTGAAGACTGCAAGCTGGATAGTGGGAAAGGAGAAGGCCTGCCTGCTTACTTGTCAAGTCCAAAGTGGATATCCTCCCACCAAGCCTCACATAAATTCCACAAGAATTTCAATCATGTCCTTTTCATCCCATCCCCCCCCCCCCCCCCTTCCCCCTCCTCCTCCTCCTCCAATCAAGCCCCAGCTCAGCCTCTCTAGCAAGGGAGTTCAATCCTGTTGCCTTTGAGGGGATCTATGGGCCAAGCCTTCACACCCCATAGGCCCCTTTCCACTACCCCCTTCTCTTACCCCCTTCACAACACACCTCCATTATTCAAACCCACCATCTCTGTTTCTCCTTTCAGTCTGGCCCTTATCTCTGTCTGAAGAGCAGATTTTGAGTGTCTGCATTTCCCCACCACTGTTTGAGCCCATGGGGCAATTGAGGTGGGTATCAAAGGGTGAAAGATTTTTCCTTCCAGAGGGTAAAGGGATAAGCAAGGGGGACTGGGGGAAGGGGGAAGTAAGAGGGTGAAGCAAGTGTCTGTGTTGGAAGTACAGAGATAGAGACAGAATCCTGAGGTAATGCAAACACCTGATACCCCAGTTGACAATAGGAAACTGGAGGGTAATGGCTGGTAGCAGTGAGGGCAATACTTAGGAGCTGAAAGGTAGGTGAAGGTGTCACTGTGGAGGGAAAGAAGGGACAAGCAGACTGGAAGATATACATGTACAAGTACAAGAATGAAAACAAGAAGGGCAAAGCCCATACGACTCACATGCTTGACCTTGACCTTCATATGACCTTGACCTTCAGGTGACCGTCAAGGTCAAGGTCAAACAACTAAACCTACCAATGACATCATACACTAAGAAATGCTTTACACATTTTTCCTACCAAAATACATGTGACCTTGACCCAAGGTCAAGGTCATCCAAGGTCATGCAACACAAAGCTGTTAATTCAAGACATAGGAAGCACAATGGTGCTTATTGGCACTTTCTACCATGAGATATAGTCACTTTTAGTGGTTCACTACCCTATTTTGGTCACATTTCATAAGGGTCAAAGTGACCTTGACCTTGATGATATGTGAACAAATGTGTCTCATGATGAAAGTATAACATGTGCCCCACATAATTATTAAGTTTGAAACAGTTATCTTCCATAGTTCAGGGTCAAGGTCACTTCAAAATATGTATACAATCCAACTTTGAAGAGCTCCTGTGACCTTGACCTTGAAGCAAGGTCAACCAAACTGGTATCAAAAGATAGGGCTTGCTTTGACCTATATACCACTTGTAGCTAAGGTCGCCATTCTCAATAACGTGGGAGAAAATTGGGAAAATGTGAAAAATGACTGTTTTTGAGACCACATTTATGGCTCCTGTGACCTTGACCTTGAAGCAAGGTCAAGTCACTATGTATGTTTTTTGAGGCCTTGTCATCATACACCATCATGCCACATTTGGTGTTGATAAGACTTAATAGTCTCCGAGAAAAATCCAACGTTTAAGTTTTTTACGCCCGGACGCCCGGACGCCCGGACGACACGGCTGAGTACATAGACTCACTTTTGCTTCGCATGTGAGTCAAAAAGAGATAGACTAACAAAGGGAAGCCAGATCAGACAGGGTGGCAGAGAGAGATGGCCTGCCATCCAACAGCATTCACACACAGTCATGTACGCACACACACATGCATGCACACGCACACTATGGGAAGGCTGGACCAATCATAAATGAACCAGTACAACAAAGTACAGTGCCCAAGAGCAGCTAGACTGAGTGGTATTTTTTAAGGGCTAGTGTGTGTGTGTGTGTGTGTGTGTGTGTGTGTGTGTGTGTGTGTGGTGGAGGTGGGGGGTGGTGGAGGGGTGGTGGTGGTGGGGGAGACATGCCTGGCCTGGAGAGGAGTGAGACTCTAAACACATGGGAAGAGGTTGGAGGTACAAAGAAGAGGGAACAAAAGGCGGGACAGCCACACACAAGCTAAGAGGTGACACAAAGAGCTGGCCACATAGCTGCAAAACCAAAACCAGGTCTGTTCAGAGGAAGGGTACGGTGGAAAAGGGGGACACAAAGTGAGGGAGTGAGTGAGTGAGTGAGTGAGTGAGTGAGTGAGTGAGTGAGTGAGTGAGTGAGTGAGTGAGTGAGTGAGTGAGTGAGTGAGTGAGTGAGTGAGTGAGTGAGTGAGTGAGTGAGTGAGTGAGTGAGTGAGTGAGTGAGTGAGTGAGTGAGTGAGTGAGTGAGTGCGGGAGGGAGTGAGTGAGTGAGTGAGTGAGTGAGTGAGTGAGTGAGTGAGTGAGTGAGTGCGGGAGGGAGGGAGGGGGAGGGAGGGAGGGAGGGAGGGAGGGAGGGAGGGAGAGAGAGAGAGAGAGAGAGAGAGAGAGAGAGAGAGAGAGAGAGAGAGAGAGAGAGAGAGAGAGATGAGCAAGACAGAAAGTCTGACAATGGACAGAAGCAGACAAGTAAACAGAGATGGAGGTGGCTGAGTGGTAGCTGCCATGCAGGGTAGGGGTTAGAAGGTAATGAATGGTTCTCTTAGGTGCCAACAGGTTTCATCATGCAGCTTGGTGCATGCACCAACCTGTCCAGTAATCCACAAGGTTTCCCTTTCTTCCATCATACCTACACCTCTCCTCTGGAAACACCCCTACTCCAGTACACAGCCATGTCCCCATTAAAACTCTGGCAATTCCTACTCCAGTACACAGCCATGTCCCCATTAAAACTCTGGCTACACCCCTACTCCAGTGCACAGCCATATCCCCATTAAAACTCTGGCAACACCCCTACTCCAGTGCACAGCCATGTCCCCATTAAAACTCTGGCAACACCCCGAATCAAGTGCACAGCCATGTTCTCATTAAAACTCTGGCAACACCCCTACTCCAGAACACAGCCATGTCCCCATTAAAATTCTGGCAACACCCCTACTCCAGAACACAGCCATGTCCCCATTGAAATTCTGGCAACACCCCTACTCCAGTACACAGCCAGCCATGTCCCCATTAAAACTCTGGCAACACCCCTACTCCAGTACACAGCCATGTCAACACTAAAGCTCTGGCTACACCCCTACTCCAGTACACAGCCAGCCATGCCCCCATTAAAGCTCTGGCTACACCCCTACTCCAGAACACAGCCATGTCCCCATTAAAACTCTGGCAATCCCTACTCCAGTGCACAACCATGCCCTCATTAAAGCCCTGGCAACACCCCTAATCCAGTACACAGCCATGTCCCCATTAAAACTCTGGCAACACCCCTAATCAGTACACAGCCATGTCCTCATTAAAACTCTGGCAACACCCCTAATCAGTACACAGCCATGTCCTCATTAAAACTCTGGCAACCCCTACTCCAGTACACAGCCATGTCCCCATTAAAGCTCTGGCAACACCCCTACACCAGTACACACCCATATCCCCATTAATTAAAACTCTGGCAACACCCCCACTCCAGTACACAGATGTCCCCATTAAAGCTGTGGCAACCTCTACTCCAGTACACAGCCGTGTCCCCCATCAAAGCCCTCTCTTGTTGATGCCTTTTGAAAAGAAGACCAAAAAAACACAACATGACAAAACACAGGACTAACTGTGCCAAACATCCAAAGTTCATCTAAGAAGAAAAGCCTCCTATGGATGTTATATCAAGGTTTGTTCTTCGTATCCCCATAAAGTTGGCAGAAAAGAGGTGCCTGGAACCCATGATTGTGCAAGCTTGACTATTTCTCAGGCCTCCCATTTAGAAGCCAGTGACATTATTCAGTGGGCCTTCTCCAAGGGCAATAGTCAGACAATACATTTTTACAAACTACCACTCAGATGTGAAAAGAACCCCCCCACACACACACACACACACACACACAAACACACCCTCTTCCCTTTCCCTGAAGTTGTTCAGTCAACATGAAGATCATGACAGGGTATATATACTACTTACATAATGATACTGGATATAAAAATACTTTCTCGCAGGGCAAACAGGGCAAGCTCAAAACAATGGGTCAATATTGAAATTCATCACAAATTGAACTTGGTCATCTGTGCATCACTTAATCACCTATCAATGCAATCAATAAATGGTGTGCCATCATACCATAGGCAACAAGGCAGTTTGCAAGAGGTGATCGACCTGATATGTGGCCAAGAATGTTCTTTTGATGCCCCCCCCCCCCCCCCCCCCCCCCCAATGCATATAACTAAGCACTGTCATATTAAGCACACTGGTAAACCAGGATGAGAACACCACAGGCATGTAGGCATACAGATAAGAGTGCTGCTACAGCAAAGTAACTGGGTAGACACATAGGCTGGCAACTGACCAAGCACCAAGGAGGTAGGCGTGAAGATAACCAAGCACAAAGTGAAATAATTACATAGCAGACAGAAACATAAACAGTAAGACTAAGAGACAGACAGGCAGACAGATGGATGGATGGATGGATGGATGGATGGATGGATGGATGGATGGATGGATGGATGGGTGGGTGGGTGGGTGGATGGATGGATGGATGGATGGATGGATGGATGGATGGATGGATGGATGGATGGATGGATGGATGGATGGATGGATGGATGGATGGATGGATGGATGGGTGGATGGATGGATGGATGGATGGATGGATGGATGGATGGATGGATGGATGGATGGATGGATGGATGGATGGATGGATGGATGGATGGATGCATACACACAGACAGGCAGACAGATAGGCAGACAGACAGACTGACAGACAGTTAGACTAACTAGCAAACCAAACAAAGTGGCATATAAAGTCACTTCGATTACTTGATACAACAGCTTTCAATTTTTTCTTTAAAATCTTCAAAAGACATAACAGTAAAAGTGAAAAGTAAAAGTACAATATTGTGCATGGAAAGTTCAGCAGTTGGAATGAGTGATATAAAAAGTAATCACGGTATGCGATTGTTGCAAACAAAAATATATATAAAATGTTCACGTAAAAGTCACAAATACAACAGCAGTGACATTGGCATGTATATCACAAATGAAATACATCAGAAATAGCAAGCTGCTGTGTCTAGTAATAATATGACTTTATTTACCATCTCATTATTTCATTTTGTTATTTCATGTCACCTGTGGATCACATGTTACAGAGATGAAGAAGTTACTAACAGGCACGGCACAGCAAGAAAGCAGGCAACAAAACAGACCAGGAAAGTTGTAGGCACATAGGCAAGCAACTATAGGCTGGAGTGGAGCCAGGCGGAAGTTGAGCAAACAGGCAGGCAGGTGTCAGGCAGGCAGGAAGGCAAGAATACAGCTAAAGCCCAGGAGAGCGGTTAAAGTGAAA